>QMIH01001549.1:59571-76152 GCA_003987875.1 Clarias batrachus | reverse complement strand
GTGTGTGTGTGTGAGTGTGTGAGTGTGTGTGTGTGAGTGTGTGAGTGTGTGTGTGTGTGTAACGCACTCTAAGACCCTCATTCTCCTCCTGGACCCTCCTGAGCTGCTCGTGCAGATCTTCATCCCGGCCCGGTTCCGGTTCCGCCGGTTCGGTCTGCATGCTGCTGCTGTGTTGAAGTGTTTGGCCCGCTCTCTGTGACCGGTGTGTGTGTGTGTGTGTGTGAGATGAGGATACCGGATCCTCCCATAAACCGGAAGCGTTACCGGGAGGTTGCCAGTTGAGATTAAAACCCTCCCTAGTGGCAGCTTTAAAATCCCCCTTTTCATAATATTCAACTTAAACAGAGACTGAACGTTACATTATTCCAACAACAGCAACAACAACAATACTAAATTACCAACACAAACTTCAATATAATAAGTTTCACATTTTTATTTAATTCTACCAATGAAAAGAAACAGGGTTGCCAGACAGCCGCACGTGTTCTTCATAAAGAGAAGATAAAACTTTATTGATCCCGGAGGTAAAAAAAATATATACACAAAATAAAATAAAGTAATAAATCATGTAAAATAAAAATAGGAACTAGAGATCAGATAAACAAAAGTAGAATGCAGTAACCGGCAGCCTGTGACGATTAACACTGCACATGATACTGATGGGTTTGGGTTCAGAGGATTATACATACATCACAATACACTGGAAACCACTCAGTTTGGCAAAACTTGTTATTAAACAAGTAATGTTAATCAGGAGACACGGTGGTTAGCACTGTCACCCTGTCCGCTTGTCACCTCCAGGGTCCTGGTTCAATTCCCGCCTCGGGGTCTGTGTGCATGGAGTTCCACCAAGTTCTCCATGTGCTTGGTGGAATTCCATCGTGTATTCTGGTTTACTCTCACAGTCCAAAGACACGCAGATTAGGCTAATTGGTGTTTCCAAATTGCTTGTAGTGTGCGAATGTGTGTGAATGTTGAGCAGAGGTTCTAGCACGGTCTTAAAAGTGAGAATAAATACAGTGGCAGTTACAACTGACCTCGACGGGCCCTAGTTAGACTACAGAGGTCCCTGATGCACCGCAAACCCTAATGCTCCAAGTAATTAAACATACTGAGGACTGTTAACTTAAATAATTACAATTAGTTCACATTAATAGACCTTGATGAGTATTTAGAACTTTTTGGTATTTATGAGTCTGTAGAAATGACACTTTTCAAGTTAGCTGAACAAATTTGATATTTTAAGTAAATTTCACCTTAAAGTTCCTCCAACTTAAAATCTTTCAGACTAGTGATTTTGTGTCTGAGGTCATCAGGGCAAAACAACTGGGTGAAGTGTCTGTTCCAAGCCCAGATAAAATGGGAGGGTTGAGTCAAGAAGGGCGTCTGGTGTAAAACCTGTGCCGAGCTTGTGCGTGGACCAGATCGTCTGCTGTGGCGACTCATCACCGGGAGCAGCCCAAAGACCAACAACAATTTATTTCATTTGCAACAACTAAAAAAATTATAATTGCTATTAAATAGTATGAGTTAGGCCACTCAATAATGCGAGTAAAGAACGATTAGTATGAATCAGTACAACTAACTCAATAACTGATAGTTCTGTTTACTTACAATTGGAAACATCATTACTTAAAAAAATTGATAAGACTGATTACCTCAAATTTTTGAGTTTTGCCAACTTATTTGGGTTTACAGTCTGGATAATATTTATTGGGCACACTTGAAATAGGTTTTATGGATGTAAATGTATTTAATGAAAATGGTACATTTAACATACTTTACATTATAATATACAGACGTGGAAAGTAACAAATGACATTTACTCGTGTTACTGTAATTGAGTAGTTTTTTGTGTACTTCTTAAAGTAGTTTATAAAATCTGTAATTTTACTTTTATTTACGTATGTTTAGTTTGAAGTACTGTACTGCAAAATAATGCAACAGGGAAGGAAAAAAATGCACCCCGGAAACCACTGCACTGATTGATGAACAGAGAGAACAAATGCATTAAATTCACAAGAATGATGGAGACAGACAAAAAAATCTTATAAAGCAAACCCCAGGCCACTGTAACGGCCACTACTACGTTGTACACCACATTATCCATATCCACCTCGAACAGTTCATACCCACCTACCTGAACTGCTCTTGCAATATTTGTACAATATTTATTCTACTTTGCTATTTGCACACAATATCTTTTTAAATCATTGCTGCTACTTCAGAAACAAATGCTTTCGTTTACTGCTGCTCTTCCCACTACCTCAACTCATACCTCATCACTCTTAAAAAAAATGTTTTTAAAGTACTGTAACATGTTACGTTGTTGTGTTTGTCATTCTCTGGCTCTTTGTTTGCAAATTTGCATGTGCAGTTTGTTGTCTATTGTTGTCTCTCCTTTGTATAGAAATTCATAGTTTTTTTAGGTTAACTTAAAAATTGTAAATCTGTCATTACGTTGTTAATTTTATGTTATGTTGTGATGTGAATTTATGTTGTGTTGCTAATTTATGTTGTTTGCATGTATGTACCTTGGTCCTGGAGGGACATTGTTTCATTTCACTTTCGTACTGTACTGTATATGCTTGAAATGACAATAAAATCCTACTTGACTTGACTTGATTATGTATGTATGTTGCCCTTTTAAGAGTCACTGCCCCTCCCCCAGTGTGTGTGCTGCGGAGGTGTGTGTGTGAGAAGGAGAGAGGAGTAGCATCTCAGGTGCTCTGCTTCACCCTGAAACGCTCTATTCTTTTACCCTTTTCTTTACTTTTATTTTATGTTGTGTATTATAATTGTGTGACGCTGAAAGAGGCCGATAAAGGTTTTGTGCTGAACCTTATTCTCGGCTCTGAGCTCTTTTTTCCCCTCGGCTATCCGGCACAAAGCGTCACACCATATTTAAGAGACCACTTTGATTTCAAGAACAAGAAAAGCAACAGCTTTATTTTGCAGAGGTGGTCCTTTAAGTTAAAACAACTAGTTTGAGATTTATATCCGCATGTCTTTTCTGAACTACACTAGAATCCCCCATCCCAACCCTGCTGTTAAACAAAGTAGCTCAGTAACTTTTACTCTGAGTAAATTTTTATGAGCTACTTTTTACTTTTACTTGAGTAGATTTTTCTAATAGTAACTTTACTTGAACTTCAGTAAAATGTCACTGAAGTAACAGTACTTATACTTGAGTACAAACATTTGCTACTCTTTCCACCTCTGATATATTCTTATTAAAAAAGTAAAAAGAATTCAGCATCTGGTCAAATAATAATGGTCTTACAATGTACAGCTGAAAACGTACCAATCTGGCAACAGTACCCATCAGTTTCAGCACCATCAAAGCCGGACAGCCGCTTCACAGCCAGGGTTGCCAGCTCCACATATTCACATTAAAATAATTAAATTAATAAAGTGCCATCTTACGCTAGAAAATGTTTTTTTATATATATATTTTCAATCGTAACAATAGGTATTTAAAAGAAGGTTGCGTCTATTGATGGTAGTACTATTCAGCGATTTTGTAGTAGTTGTTGTTGTTTTGGGTGATATTTGGAGATTTGGCAAACAAATCTGGCAACCCTGCTGACAACCCGGAAGTGCAGACTACAGCGGAGACGAACTCTTCAAACAGCTCAAATACAAAGCGCGATTAACTTATGTGTTAATAAAGTAGATTTATACAACTACACATGATACATAGTATAAAACGTACATAGTATTATACTTTAAGAATTAAATTAATCAGTCCCTTCCGGAGTGTTTACGGTCTACGTGTTGCCATGGTGACTACTTTTTTTTAAAAAAGTTAGCATATAACTAGCATTTTTTTTTACAAAGCAAAAACAAATGAAATAAAATTAAAGGAATAAAAATAAAATAATGTACGATATAAAACGTTACTATTGAGTTAAATTCATTGTTAAATGTTGTTTGAATGTTTAAATAATCAATGTAAGTCGATGTGACGGTTATTTCTCTGACTAGCCCACAGCTGGCGCGCGGACAGTGTCGAGCAGTGTAGGTCAGTTCACTGAAAAACTGTAAGATCACTGTTTATACAAGTCTAAATAGGTTGTTATTTTTCTGTGTCCTCCAGGTGGCTTCAACACTACAGCTGGTGAAACATGAGGTTTGTGATTGAGTCTGACCACCAGGGGGAGCTGTTAATCCTGAGGACAGAACATTGAGGTACAGCTTTACAGCTTCATCTTTTTTTCATTCAAGAACACAGACTTTTTAAATAAAATTATAACTATCGGATGTTCTGGCTTTTAGTTCACTTTATCGCTTCATCTTTACTACTGTCAGCTTACACTGTACAGACTTAAGACACTTTTCATAATTGATTAAAGACAGATAATAACTGATTTAATTAAACAAGTGGAATCAGGTGCTTGGTTGGAGTGAACGGCAGCAGTCAGCCCAGGCCTTTTGGAGTTACACCAAGGCTTTGGTTTGGACTGGTATGGATGGAGAATGATGGAGTCATGCTGGAGAAAACCAATGAATTGATGAGCAGCTGAACCGGTTTAACACTCAGGTGCGTCTGCATTACAGTAAGTGGCCCAGTGGAAAACTGGACAATCCCCAATCCTCTTACTCCACAATCCCTGAAGCATCCTTATGTGTGTGTGTGTGTGTGTGTGTGTGTGTGCACGAGAGACTAATTTGTCAGCTTTGACCCACTTGACCAACAAAATTCATCTGCTTGCTATTGTACTGAAAGAGATGAAGAGTAGCGTTGAACACGTCTGAGTTCGTCTCCGTCTGTTTTTCACGTCTGTCTGTGAGTTTAATAAATATTTAACCAATGAACAGTGTCAAGAGCTTGGAGCTAAATCTTTTAACTTCGCTTTATCCTCAAATTTCCTAAAGTAAGTGAATTAATGGATAGAGATACGCAGGTTCGACCTGACAGGAACAATGTCACATTACTACATATGAATAACTACATACCCAGATAACTGTCCAGACTGTAGAGACTAGTGTATTAACAGCTTCCTTCTTTAAATTGGCAGTGTTTAAGCTATAAAAAAATCCTTGGGAGAATATATAGTTGTTGTTTTTTCTTGCATGTTTTTGCTTTAATAACTGCAAAAGAGATGCTGGTGAGAGAATGCGTGTTTATAGCTGCTGTAATGTAACTGATGTACTTCACAATCATTAACCGTAACTAACATAGACAAAAAGCACAACACACCATTCTGAAATTAAACACTTAAGGACGTTCTGTTATAGGAACATAAACTTGGTACCAAACATCCTGGGCTTTTTCTGGGAGTGAAGACCTTTGTCTCTAATAAACTGTCAGAAGTCTTTACTATAACCAGGAGCTCATTTAGCTGGTGTTCAGAGTCCTTCCTATATTCTTATTGGTCGAAAGATCCGATAAGAATTCACCTCATTCACCTCCACACCGACCCGATCTCCTCTGTAACCTCTCAGTGTGTGTGTGTGTGTAAGCTCTTTTCCATCTTAAGCCAATTTGCCAAACTGTTTTGATCAGATTCGCTCTGTACTAGAAGTGTGGAGAGTCGATTTATTACTACAAAATCACAATTTAAAAATTATAAAAAATAACAGCACAGAGTGTTTTATTTCACTACAGCAGGTGGTACAAACTATTCTACAACTATTACCAACTCTATTCTAATTCTAATGTGTATTTATTGAAGAATGTCACATGATCATCAGTTTATTCCTTTAATGTGTTCAGTGGTCCGGTCAAAACAATGCTTAAAAAGGGAAAGAAATTTCTGGTTGCTTTTCATATTCTTACATTTACTATAAAATCCATAAAAACACTCTCTTCCTTTCTCTCTCTCACACACACACACTAAATTGCCAAAAGTATTCTCTCGTCTGCCTTCACATGCCTGTGAACTTGGGTAACATCTAACTCTTAATCCATAGGGTTTAATATGACGTTGGCTCCGCCCACTTTGCAGCTATAACAGCTTCAGCTCTTCTGTTCACACGGCTTTTCACAAGGTTTAGGAGTGTTTATGGGACTTTTGACCGTCCTGTTGAAACACATCTGTGAGGTCAGACACTGATGTTGGACGAGAAGGTCTGGCTCGCAGTCTCCTCTCTAATCCCCAATGTGTTCCATCCGGTTGAGGTCAGGACTCTCTGCAGGACAGTCACGTTCTTTCACACCAGACTCGCTCATCCGTGTCTTCATGGACCTCGCTTTGTGCACCTGTGTGCAATCATGTTGGAACAGGAAGGGGACGTCCCCAAACTGTTCCCACAAAGTTGGGAGCTTGAAATTGAACCAAACGTCTTGATATGCTGAAGCATTAAGAGTTCCTTCCACTGGAACTAAGAGGGGCGGAGCCCAACTCCTGAAAAACAACCTCACATCATAATCCGCTCTCCACCAAACTTTACACTCGGCACAATGAAGTCAGACAAGTACCGTTCCCCTGGGGACCGCCAAACCCAGCGTCCGCTGACCCCGCCCTGTAATCTTATGTGGCCGAGTTGCTGTCGTTCCCAATCGCATCCACTTTGTTATAACACCACTAACAGTTGACTGTGGAATATTTAGTAGCGAGGAAATTTCATGACTGTACTTATTGCACAGGTGGCGTCCTATCACGGTACCACACTGGAATTCACCGTGATGTTCACATGTTCTTTCACACGCAAATGGTGTGTAGAAGCGGATGGCTGATTTTATACACCTGTAACCATGAAAGTGACTGGAACACCTGAATTTAATGGTTTGGTGGGGGAGTGAATACTTTTGGCGATATAGTGTACATACACCCAGCTTTCAAAAATAACCTGAGGAAATGCTCATATGTTTTAACTGCTGTTGGGGAAATTATTATAAACACGCAAACCTAAAAATGTTCTACATCACACATCACACACTCCTAAACTCAGCTGGCAGTTACTCAATTCCGTGACTTGTCCGTAAATTCTAACTTCATTGCTCCACTGATCAGCTGTAAAAACCCCAACCGTGCTTGCAGCAGTCATTGCTCAATTTGATTTTAAATCTAGTGAGCCGTGAAGAAGAACAGCAGTCCCACTGTAAAGCGTTCGCCACATCTGCAGCTCTAAACGCTCATTTTATTTACAGTACAATAACCACCGCTGGTAATCACACACCCCTAATCATCATCATACATGAGGTCAGCAAGCAGAACGGGCAATAGAGATACACCGGGAGATCTCAGCGAAACAGTCTCTACAGCACTGTGTGTGTGTGTGTGTGTGTGTGTGTGTGTTTGAGAGCTAGCATCAGTACAATCACGCTCAGCATGTCAAAGTGATTATTTATACTAATGATTTATCATGTGACGTTTTTGATTCCTGCTGTCGTACATGATATGAACGAAAGACTACAGGTGTACTGTGTTGACTTGTATCGACTTTTGATTGAACAGAATAACAGAACACGGTCCTGAGAGTAAACACTCCCTTTATGTCTCTATATAATCCCCTGATACATTAATGTACTTATCCCAGTGTCTCACTAGCGCTTGGACACCATCAAGCTAAAGAATTCTCTCAGTACACCGGAGTCACGATCAGACTGCCTGAAACGCCGGCCTCCCAGGAACTCCTTTAACAGCTCAAACATGTGTAAATGTCTTGGAGTGAGGTCAGGACTGTACGGGGATGTGGCAATAACTCCCAGCCGAGTTCCTGTAATGTGTTCACACACACACACACGCGCGTCTCTTTCACAAGTCGGTGACCTTGATTTGACGTTGACGTTCCACTTCCTGAATGTTCACAGGAACTCCCGCATTGATCTCCGAGCCACCTCGGCTGGGATCGGCATTTACAGACTTCTTTAAAACGTTTGAACGCTTCAGACGTTTTATTGCGGCTAAGAGTCTCATCACCGTACTGCCACTGAAGTCTTCTGTAAACGTCAATCACTTTTACACCTTCATTCGCCAGAAACAAGTCCTGGTTTGTGTAGGACACACACACACACACACACACACACACACACACACACACTGGATTAAACATCAGAGGAAACCAGGGTCTCTAATTGCACTGAATTATTTCAGTTTCATTGTGTCTAAAGTTGGTTAAGAACATTTGTGTAGAACCTGACATCATTTCCTTTGGTTTATTTTTTTCTGTCTGATCTCAATAGGTTTCCTGAGATTTCGGTAAATCAACATTTATAGATCATTTTTCCGTGCAGAATAAATATTACAACAGATGACCGGTGCAGACCAGGAAATGAATCAACATAAATAATGAAATAAGTATAAAGACCAGAATCTGCACTGAATAATTACTCTCTTCCCCAACAGTTAAACACTTAGCATCGTTAGCGGTTTTGTAAACGCCATCTATCCCATCGGAAAAAAAACAGCCTACACACACTACTTCCATTTAAAATCCCCACAGTCGCACCAGTACAAAGTTCCCAGTGCTTTCTACTCCTTCCTTCACTCCCTCTTTGTTCGTTCCTTCTTGTGCTTCTTGCCGTTCTCCTCTACATGCTCCACACTGCCTGCTGAGCCATTGGTCATCATGAAGGCACCATTGGAGGCGCTCTTGGGTGATTTCGAACGCGGCCGGAGGCGGTAGGTCTGGTAGTAGAAGTTGGCGAAGAGGATGATGAAAGTGATGGCGTAGGCGATCAGCGCCCACTGCATCCAGGCCGGGAACGGGCAGCCGGAGTACAGCGAGTGAGCCGCGTGACCGATAGTGACATGGAACTGGATCTGGAACACACACACACACACAGGCAACAAACATTACACGAGTGCAATCAAAGTATGATCAACTATGAGTGTGTAATGAGTGAATCAGAGGATCTTGAATATATGATKAAATTATGATGTGAGTGGATTAAAGTAAGACGAGTGTAATATGACKGAATGAGTGTGTTATGAGAATGTAAGGAGTTTAAAGAGACTGTGTGATGGGGGTTCATTTAAAGTGTAATGAGTAAATTAGTGTGTGATGGGTTTGTGATGAAAGTACGAGTGTGTAAGAAAGTATGGTGGAAGTATTAGGAGTGTGTGACGTGTTTATATTTACCGAGTAGTGATGTATCATTTTAAGAAAGAGATATGTTTGTGATGAGTGTGTGATAATTATTTGTGTGATGGGTGTGTGGTACGAGTGTGATTAGTGTGTGTTAGGCGTGTGTTAGGTGTGAGTATGTGTGTAATGAGTATGTTTACCATCTGAATAATAGTGAGGTATTTCTTCCACCAAAGGTATTTGTGCATGTGTGGACCAACAGCCGCGAGACCATAGTAGCTGTACATCAGCACGTGAATCGCTGAGTTTATACTCGCACCAAAAAACGCTGTGAGGACACAAACAAAGAACAAAATGTCCTCCAGGTTAATGAAATCATGACTAACCTTTAATGCAATGATAGAGATTTTTTTTACTTCAGGTCATTATGACTTTTCCTCTTTAATCAGTTACGTAGCTCACAGCACATGAACTAGGACACGCTTTTGAGTGAACATGAAATCTGAACTAAACATTTGTTCATTTGTAATGGTTGTGAGCTGATCCAGTTCGGAGATTTTCAGCTTCACTGCCCTGAGCTATCAAAACACCTGACGAGTTAAAAGAAAAAATCATTCAGCAAGAAGAGTCATTCAGGTTATTAACTGTCTCAACTTTGACCAGAGTATACAAATCTCACACATAATGTGGAAAACAGTTCTTGTACCCTGGATTGGTTGGTGAGCATGTGGGCTTCGGGGTGGATTTTCAGTCTTATGTTTTAAAATTAACCTTGGAACATGAAAAGTTTATCATCTTTTTTATACATTATGAAGCCATGAAATACATTCCAGATCTCCAAACACTTCTGTTCCACTGAAGATTGTTAATATTGACCCCAGTGACCCTGTGTGGCAGGGGTGTGGTCGAGAAGTACCTGGAGATGGAGAAGAGAAGGTTAAACCAGCAGGTGATGTAACATTTCCACCTGTGGCTCATTATCAAGTCTATTTATTTTTGTTTTCTTTTTATGTTTGGAAATGGAGACAGCCAGAGAGGAGACCAGGGCACAGAACAGTGTGTGTGTGTGAGAGATAGAGAGAGAGCATAAAATTCATGGAAAAGTAAAACAATTCCAAACAAAAGAATAAATCTTTCCAGTTCATTAATTTCCCCAAACCCTGAAATCGTTAAACTGGTGCTGAAACCTGGAATCTGATGGAAGATCCACATGGGGTCCTCACCCTTCACTGATCTCATCAAGCCCTTTGGCAGCATCCACCACAATCAGTATTGAGAGAACAGCCAAGTTTGCACGTCCATGGCCCTGGTACATGGCCATGGCACAGGAGGGCCATCAGGAGTTTAATTCAGTCAGATTGGTGCTCCATGGGAAGAGGCCATGGCCCTGCTCGCAAGTAACATGTCCATACGGGGCATGTGTGTGTGTAGTGAGATATGAGGACAGGGTGTGCACAAATATCCACTAGGTTCTAGGAAGAAAACATCAAGTGGAGGCAACGATTAGTCCTGACTTCACTTAGTCTGGGAACAAATAATTCAGGTTTTTAAGCATTAGTGAAAGCAATGTTGGTGGATGAATTGGCTGAAAAGGTGCTGGGGGTCTTCAATGTTGGCTCCAGACCAGGGAGATCTGGGAGGAAGGGCTCATCCCTAAACCCTTAGAGAGAATTCGATTTTTGAATTCCCTCTGAAGCAGTCACATGACAAGACATGAAAAGCATGAAGCATTCGTTTGATCAAGTGTGAATGAATGACGTGATCTCAACTGTTAGAGAAATTAGTATATTCAGACAAGAGGTAGCAACCCCTCCACTGAAGCCCTGCTTGAACAACTTCTTCCAGGTGGGTYAACATAATCCTATAGCAGGACATCCACGACAGGACAGCATTCACGCTGATGTATGCAGGTGGTGTCTTCTGCATGTTGTGATTGCCTTGGCACCCAAAGCACCACTGAGGCCATTAGGGTTAATTGAGGTCCCTTTGGAAAGAACAGGAATAGACTTTGTCAGGCCTTTCTGGTGGACTACACAACATGATACCTAGAAGCAGTGCCTCAGCAAACAGTGTTGCAAAAGAACTCTTCCATGTCATCTCTCTCTATTAAGAATCTTAAAATAATTATGATCAATCACAACACTAAATTCATGTCACGCATGCTGCAGGAGCTATACAACTTGTTCTGCATTAATTTATTCATACCCGGATTTACCATTCGCAAAAATGATGGCCTGGTTGAACATTTAAACCATCATTTGAAACAGATGTTAATTCACAGTAGTTTAAAGAACTGGGACAAGTGGATTGAAAGCCTGTTTTCTGTAGTACAAGAGGTCCAAGCAAGCTTCCCTGTTTGAGACTTTAGGAGGATGGAACATTAGGTTCCAAGGGTAACAGTGAAGGTCAATATGTTCTTAACACATTGGGACAGTTAACACAGGAAGGTGTTAATAACCTTAACACTCGTGCAAGAACATCAATCCCAGGGTGTTTCGCTATGGGAATTTAAACAATAACAAAAGTACTCAAGTCGTAAGGTCCCTTTGAGATCAAATGGCGTCAGGGAAGCTGACTATGATGTACGATAAACAGATGGATGCAATTCCCTACAGATATATAACCTCAAACTCCAGAAACCATAGCGAAAGGTGCACTTCCTTCTTCTCTGGTGAAAGCAGTTCCCCCGGCGGTTGCCAAGTTACTGAAACATGTTTCCAATGTTTCCCCCCCTCTACCCAGTCACACTAACCTCATTGACCATCACAAGGAGGCTCCTCTTTGTGTGGGCTCACAGCCCACACGCATATAGAGTACATGAACACAGAAAATGTGCTTTGGGAGAAGGTATGGGCTAATGCGCAACATGGAGGTCATTACGGAGTCCTTAAGTTAATGGTGTAGCTTGAAGGTCTTGGTCTCCAAGTCCACTGGGTTCATCTGACTCCAGTCATGTCTCACTAAAAAGTTCCACTCAGTTTGGTTTCCACTCATTTGTGCCAATTCCATTTGTGTTAAATATAATGTGGACAATATTCTCCATACACACGTCACTCATACTATTGCCTAGATAATATGATCATATACAGTAATGATTGGCAGCAGCACCTGCAACATGAGCTCATTCAAAACCAGAACATGTGTGCAGTTGGATGGGTAGAAATATGGTATCTGGTCTTCCACCTTGGTCACAGGCAAGTGCATCGCCAAATTGGAAAGACTGGACAGATTGCAGCCTGTCCAAGACCTAAAACCATAAAAGGGATGAGGCACTTCCTGGAGCTTCTTGGCTACTTTAATAATGGTGGCCTGCTGTTGCATTCACCTGACTTTCCTCCTACATTTGTCTTGCAGGTGGACACGTTAGAAAGAGGACCGATTCCTATTTTGCCCCAGGTGGTCAAGGGGAGGATCGTCAGGTGCTGTGCATCAGATAAAAGCTCGGCCTCCTTTCACTCTCAGTTCAACCCGTGTTCTGATGTAATGACTACATAACATGAGAGACACCAACATGCCGATCAATCGTTGTTATCTCGCACTTCAGCCATTTATGTTTGAGGTGATCCACAAGGGTAGGAGATGGCTGTAGCAGACTTCCTTTCCCACCAGTGGGAGAAGTGGGCTGCAGAGTAAGAGAAAATTTCAAGAAAGAAAAATAAATCATGCGTGTGATGTCTCAAGCCTCCCTTTAGTTCCTTCATTCCCCAAACCTCAAAAGTGCTACACTTTTTGGCAAATCTGTCTTTCCTCCTCTGCTTCCGCCATCAACTTTGTTTCTCCACTTTGCTATTGTGTGTGTGTGTGTGTGTGTGTGTGTGTGTGTGTGTGTGTGTGTGTGTGTGTGTGCGCGCGCATGCTTTTTCTTACATTGGCCTCCAGGAACCCATTTAACACCAATCCACCACAGGATGAACATGGTGCAGTGGTGGTAGACGTGCAGGAAGCTGATCTGGTTAAACTTCTTTCTCATGATGAAGAACACGGTGTCTAAAAACTCCACACCTTTAGAGATGTAGTACCACCACAGAGCTGACGCTATCTACACACACACACACACACACACACACACACACATACAACAGGCAGTATAAATGCAAATTCAATGTTTTGTTAAAATTGAAGAACTAAATTGTTACATCAATTTGCTTGTTATTTTTTGATGCTTGTTTGGTCACTATGTTCACTCTTCTCAACCCTATTCAGGTGGGATTAGTTTTCCATGAAGTAATTAGTTGCAGAGTATCTTTGGGATTTTGTTCTGATTCCATCACATCAGGAATCGTTGCGGACTTTCATGCATCCTGTCTGAACTGACCGGTTGGTTAAGATTGTGTCACTCCGGGAAGCACTCGCTGTTTTATATCAATTAAAGTTTAAAACAGAAAAGACCTTAAAAAGAGCGTGTCAGAGAAGTGATGTTTTGGGGGTTTATGTTGTGTAGTTATAGAGTTTCTAACCCAACGTGGACCCTCTTGTTTGGCCATACCACTGTGGTACCACATAACACTTGGATTTTTAATCTTGGTGATCATATGTACATCATGTCCATCTCTGTGAATCGATACGTTTTACTATAAATGTCCTTCACAATAGTACTTTAAACAGTAAAGGACAACATGAAAAGGCAAAAACAAAGGAGAAACCGCAGCTCAGAACAAACGCCAACTGGATTAAGGTCAGCAGCACACAGGTCAAAGGTCAGAGAGGTGACATGCTCCTCTAGTTTGTACGGTCCACTAACCCCCAAGTGAGGAGCTCAGCGAGAGGACTTCCCCAGATGGCACACACACATTAGTATGGAGCATGCGTTACATATGTTTGGGTTCCATTTCAGATCTCCTGCTGTGTCTAATGTGTGACCAACACAGCAGTCATGATTCGTATTCACCAAACTCTCACCACGTGATAAGAACATTCAGTTTCATTTCTTTCAAATGTAATAACCCACTAGTTTTTGTGTGTGTTTGTGTGTGTTTGTGTGCGTCTCACCCGAACTTCATTGACGTTGTCTGAGTAGTTGACAGGCTGGCAGAGGTAACTGTATCCTGCTGCTCTGGAACCCAACAACAGCTGGAGAAACAGAAAAGAGGGAGAAGGAGAACAAAAAGAAAGGTTAACTGACTGCTTCTAATTATATCAGTCTTTAGTGACTAATGAACGAACGGATAAAAGTGATGGAGGGAGGAATGAACATGAAGTGGTCAGAGAGCTAGTGATAGTGATCAGGGTATGAGGTGAATGAAAGGATGGGTGGATAAATGAAATAAATAGGTGTTTGATGGACAGTTGGAAAGTTGGATAGATATATTGATGAATAGAATGATGGCTAGACGTCTAGCTTGACGGACAGACAGACGGATATAGGAATGGACGGATGAAGAGTGATGGAGGACAGCACACCTCTTTGCAGATGTAGAAGTTGAGCAGCACCATGCTGAAGTTGTACACGATGAGAGTTTTGCGCAGTTTGAAAGCGTCTCGGTGCTGCATGTAGCGAGGCCCCGCCCACAGGAAGACCAAATACAGCATGCTGAAGCCCAGTGTGGGGAGGGGCGAAGACATCATCGGCCATTGCTCCACCCGCTTGTCTAAGATAAACACACACAACCTCAAACTAAGTGAGGGAGACAGATTGATAGACAAACAGATAGACAGACAGATAGACAGACAGGTACCTGCTATGGTAAGGCTCCATGTGTAAAACTCTGCTGTGTCATTGATGAGGTGATGTGCCGTTTCCATGGCAACACTCTTACTTTTTTATTCTGTTATTATGAAAAGACAAAAGAAAGAGGTAGTATGAGAAGTTGAGGATACGTGTGTATGTGTGTGTTTTACAACACAGAGTGAATTAGGCAATATCAAGCACTCAAGTTCATACTGATGTACTGGATATCAGCACGGCTGTGACACGAGGGCACAGCCTGAGTACTGAGGAGATCACAGCAGCATGACTTCGAGTGTGTGTGTGATTGCTTTTACTCAACAGTTCCACAATCACCATTTATTACTGTGATTATGATTTGGTTCTTTATTTAACCAGTTATTTTGCTCCGCCCACACATATCCTTCAGCGCCTGGCAGAATTAACTAACCGTGACCGGTGGAGCTGGTGCATGACGGATTGCGTAATTAACAGAGGTGAGAGTCGTGTTAAACTCTCAGCGGTTCTCTGTAGCCGACAGGTGAGGAGAATAAACCATGGAGGTGGTGGACAGTCCTGAGAAACTCACCAGATTTACTGCATATTTACACTTATTACATTTAGAATATCAGCTCCGTTAACTTCAGGGTTCTGGGTCAAATCCCAAATAGTGTTAAATGTAAAGCTAGTGCACTATGTAGGGTGTACACTCCCTTGTTCCACACACCCAGTAGTGCCTTTGATCAGGGGTTAGAGAGGGGTTTGTGTTAGAAGSTAGTTAGCGTTGTAGCTAAGCGTTAGCCGTGAACAGAAGGACTTAGATGCTATTAGTGCAGAGACGTGAGGCGTGTTGTTTAAGAGACATAACGTTATCAGGTGTGTGTTGTTGCTGAAAGTGCTTCTGTGACTGGGTGTGGATATGGGCGTGGTCAGGCAGCTGCTCTCTCCTCAGTACTGCGGACCGTACAGACCCACTCTCACCCAAGCTGAGACACACAGTGAGTGTCATTAACCACTGGACAACACCTGGGACACGCCCAGTCACACACACAGTTACACGTCTCACAGTGCTGTTACTGTCTGTTATCAGCACCACTGTACAGTGAGATTGCTCAGACGGAGCTGACTGTTGTATAACATGGATTAAAGACCTAGACTACAGGAACTTGTTCACACACCGGCCCCAAAGCCCTGCGCTGTGTGTGTCAGCAGCTTTCACACACACTTTTCGCTTGGCCTTAATTCCATCTGATCTAAGCGCTTAGAGGACGAGTGTGACATGACACACGTCTCTCTGTCGGTCTTTCTTTCTTTCTCACACACTGTTGATTTAAACATAAACACAAGTTTAACATTTCTCTTTGATCTATCAGTCCATCGATAAGAGGAAGAAAGAAAGTGAACAGAACATCAGTTTCATTCTGTTGTTTTCACTTATAACAATTTCTCTACAAATAAATCTACTGCTTACAGTGTTTGTAGAATTCACAAACTAACAGTTCAGCTTAAAACATAAAAACATTCAGATTTTGTTAAAATTCTAAACAAACTGCTGCCTGTCAAGGTGTAATTAGTTTAGAACACGCCACCTGTTGGATTATAGAGGAACTGCGATGTTTCAGCGCCTCAAACGGATTCATACTTCATTCTTACTTTCCTTTACATTTTATCAGACTGCATGTTGTATAAAGTAAAGTAGAGAAACTAGAAGAAAGGACGTTAAAATAGCAAAGAACACAAAGTTAAACGCGTGTGTCCTTGTGTGTGTGTGTGTGTGTGTGATCAGTAAAGTCAGATGAAAGTGAACATGTGAGCTCCTCTTACCTTCTTGGCTGCGGCTCAGTAACTTTACACCCGCATCCGGTGCAGCGGAACACACTCTAACACACACACACACACACTCTGTCTCTCTCTCTCTCACACACACACACTCTGTCTCTCTCTCTCTCACACACACACAC
>QMIH01001549.1:53614-57966 GCA_003987875.1 Clarias batrachus | reverse complement strand
ATATACAGTCTGATTTGTTACCTTTCTGAGATCTTTCAATTTTTAATACCTAAATCACCCAAGTCCTTATTTTGTTTCAGTGTCTCTTATTGTTGTGTTTTACTGATTGTTTAACTGCTTTTATAAAAAAACTTCTTGTTTTCTTTTTCCTTTTATAATATATAATTATATATAATTGTCTCAGTTGTGAGTTCCAAAAAAGAAAGAAAGTCTGGTGTGCTTCTGATTCTCACCACACGGGGGCAGCAAATAATAATAATTATTATTAGAATAAGAATGGTAAAAATATTAACACACTCTTTTTATGCCAATTTTGCATCTTTTTTTTTTCTCTCAATCAGAGTATTAATTGCCAAACAGACTATAATAATAAACAAGACTTATGATTGGAATCTCATTTTAAAGATATATATTTGTGTTAAAGATGTATTTTGTATACATGATATAAATGTAATATTTGTAAGTTCTGCATTCTGTTGGACTTGAGCAACACATGCAAGCGTGTGTGTTAATTAACACTGTGTGTGTTGGTGTAAGAGTAGATGAGAAAGATAAACAGACAGACAGTTGGGTTTGTGTATTTTTCCTCAGCGATCTCCAGCTGGACCTCAGCGTTGCGCTCCGCTTTCTCCAAAATATATTTCAACTCTTCACGAGCCCTCAGCCAAGCAGGAAACACTTACATAACACACACTTTACAATATGTGTGTGTGTGTGTGTGTGTCACTCACTTTCCCCCTTGAAAGAACATATTGATCGAAAGATCACAGTCATTTAAATATCAAGGCGGCGCTGATGTGACCTAACAAATTTCTTTCTTTAAAAATTATATAAAATCAGTTTAATAATTCAGCTCCAACTCAGACTTTGTCCTCATAAACATAATGCGCTAATCATGTAGGATTTGAAAAATAATTGCGCTTTTGGAAACATGAGGTTTAAGCAGTCCAATAGGGTGTGGTTCATTTAGTCACATGATGTAAATGTCAATAATTAGGTCCAGTTATGTTTAATTAAGGTTAATTATTTCTAACAAACAGTATAAGAATGAATCTCCAGCGTAAATCTGGGAATGGAGCCGAAAATGAGGTTCTGCATCAGTGAGTAAAGGTGTGTGTGTGTGTGTGTGTGTGTGTGTGTGTGTGTGTGTGTGTGTGTGTGTGTGTGTGTGTGTGTGTTGCTATAACAGAGACATCGGAATTATTAAATATTAATGTTGTGCAGCAAGTGGCACATGCACAAAACTTTATTTGGAAACGTGAGTCGAACCCAGATGTTCTTTAAATCTGTAACCAAGGAACACCGGGACAGAAACCCGAGTCAGAAACACTTTCATGGTTTTGGCTTTGATCGGGATTGGTTGGTGCCAGTGTGGAACATTAAGGAGTGCAATTACAAATTTTAACAGAATTGTTTTGGTCGTTGTGATGAGTGCTGATGAGGGACGGGTCGGTCAGGTCGGTCAGGTCGGTGGTGATGACGGGTCGGTCCTTGGGATTGGTGGTGAGACTGGTTGTGTAGCTCGGTGGTAATGAGGGGGTTAGTCAGTTAGATCTCACAGTCTGTATCCCCGGAGCTGTGATGTGAGCTGGAGAAACATTTGCTAACATCGCAACAAAGCTGCAAAGTCAACAACACTTTGAACTCATTCCATTAATTAATGAGAAACCGCTGGAAGGGTGTTGCCGTGTCAACCGATTATTGTTGTGTAATCCTGAGGAGTGTGGTGACCTTTCTGTCTCATGTAAACTGATCTGACCTTGACTCTGTGTTAGTCCATTTAATCATCTCTCTCTCTCTCTCTCTCTCTCTGTCTCAGAAAAACTCCGTGTCCTTTATTTTACTCTCTCGCTCACTCAGCTGGTACTGTATCACAACATAGCAACGATAAACCTCCTCTTTTCACATTGCTCTCTCTCATTCTGTGTGTGTGTGTGTGTGTGTGTGTGTGTGTGTGTGTGTGTGTGTGTGTGTGTGTGTGTGTGTGTGTGTGTGTGTGTGTGAAACTCTTTTGGGTGAGAGATTAATAGAGAAAAAATCTGAGACAAAGCTGTAAAAAGTGTTCGCTTGTAAAAAAAAAAAAAAAACATCTCAGACTTCAAACGTGTTTGGTCCAAAACTTGATGAGTCTCCCTGAATTGTGTGTAGGAAAGTTAACCCCGTCTAGAGAACGTATCAGAAAACACAGCGTGATGTACGAAATTGTGACTGTTGAACAATAAAAAAAACTTGAATTTTAAAAAAAAAGAAAACACAGCGGAGGAGTGTGTAAAAAGAGGATTAGTTATAGACGCCAACACAAGGGTAACACAGGATGTGATGCCGCCGCCACCACGCTTCACTCTGGACCTCCTGCCTGAAGCGTCGCTGCAGAGTTCACGGCTAGATGGAAACGTATTCAATCATGACTTTTCTTTATTTGTAAAGACTTTTTAAAGACAATTTAAAAGCCCTTGCTTTATTTAAAATTCATGATGTATTATCTAAATTAAATCATTTATCAGTAAATACTGGAAAATGTTGAAGGAGCGGGTGAATACTTAATAATAATAATACATTTTATTTATAAGCGCCTTTCATAATACTCAAGGACACTGTACAAAAAACAATAAATACATGGCACTGTATATCAAATGCGTGTCCCTTTGTGTGAGAGTGGTGTGATATTTTGTATGATTTTGTAGGTTTCATCGGGTCTGAATCTGCTGTTTAGACTTAATTTCCCCAAATTTAAACATCGTTGCCATTTTACTGCATTTGTCAGATTGTATTGTGTGTGTGTGTGTGTGTGTGTGTGTGTGTGTGTGTGTGTGTGTGTAGAGAGAGACTAAATGAAAGCAGTAAGACTGTTATATCATCTTCAGCTCATTAGAGTCAGGGCCGTTATGACCTTTAAACCAAGAGAAGGTTCTGTTTTCCCAGGCACTAAACCCCACGAGAGTGTGTGAGAGTGTGTGAGAGTGTGTTATACTGGACCAGTGGTAAATTGTAAACACATTTACAGCGTCTTGCTGAAGCTTTATGGCTCTGTGCTGTGGTTCTGCTGGTGTTCAGCTCCGGCTTTTTCTCAGGTCTCCTCTGGATCAGCAGTTGTGTGGAGACGGTGGGGGGAAATTAAGGCCAGATTGTCTTGGGTCTGATTTCCCACAACGCACTGAACGTCCAAAGTCTGCAGGCGGTAGAACAGARGGGTCCGTGTAAAAACTCGTTCTGGCCGTAACTTGTTCGCGGTGTGTTAAACCCCTGGTCAGGATTTGGTCTGTTAATTCTAAAGTGCGTTACTGGGGAATAAACGATTTGTTTTTTTAAATCTCGTCAGGTTAGCTGATGTTAGCGATTTGTCAACAGTGAATAAAACACAGTTTTCCTTTCAGAAATCCCGTCAGTTTAAACCTTTATGGATTGCACTTGAATGTAATGAATATAATAATTCAGAATATGTAGTTCAAACTGTTTTATTAGGCTTCCTGTCAGTTTAGATTGTACTGGATGTGTCGCGACTTCATTCGCGTGGAATTTAATTGCACACTCGTGAGCATGTTTAAAAAATGTACAGTTGAATTTAGAAATAAACTAAAATATGTATGTTAGCATGAAGTGCGTAAAATTAGGTTGAGATATTTTTCTTCGCATTTATTAAGTAGATAAACTAATGATTTTTTTTTTCTTTTCTTCATTATATCCAGGTTCAATTCCCAGCCAGGGTCGATTCCCGTCTTTGTGTGTGTGGAGTTTGCATGTTCTCCCCGTGATTGGTCTGATTTCCAGTTCCAGCTTCGTCCCAAAGATCTGCAGATTAGGCTAATTTGCCCAGAGAGAGAGTGTGTGTGTGCGTGTGTGTGTGTGTGCGCGTGCGTGTGTGCGTGCGTGCGTGCGTGTGTGTGTGTGTCCTGCGATGGATTGGCACCCTGTCCAGGCTGTACCTTGGCTCCGCCCCATGTCACCCTGTATACAGGACACAGCAGTACAGATGATAAGTGAGTGTGTGATATAAAGGGATTTTTCCATTTAAATTTCAAATTAGCATATCTTCTCTTTCTGTGGGCCGATTGTGATGAAAATCTATACACCCCATTAAAATTCATTCAGTAGTTCTTATGCGATGTGTGCACAAACAAACAGACAAACAAAAATTCAACAAAACAAAATATTTGATGTTCTATTAATGTAATATTGTGGAAGATGTTTTTCTGATTTCTGACTGAAAGCTTTCAGAAAGAGTTTTATTGCCAAGTATGTTCAAGAGAGTCAGGAGATTTGCTTGGTGACAGAAGCTTCCAAAGACGACCACAACACACACACACCACAAACAAAAGAATTAACAAGAAGTGGAGTAAGATGTTGGCTATTAT
>QMIH01001549.1:46114-48614 GCA_003987875.1 Clarias batrachus | reverse complement strand
CAGGCAGAGTTAAACATGTTTCTGGGTCTCTGGAGGTTGAGAGACGTGTTGTTAAATTGTATCACACAGTGACTACTAACACTCCTAGATACACTTTACATTTACACTACAGCATTTGGCTCCCTGATCCAGCCAACAGGGGCAACCTGGTGGTGATGGTGGGGTTTCATCCTGGGATCCTGAGCTACTCCTGACCCACAGACTCTTTCTCAGAAGAACACCAACGTGCTGCATTGTGGGTTGAACGTTGCATCCACAGACTTCTGAGTTTTTTCTCCGCGAGTCTGACGAGACCACGAGCCGCATCGCTAACAGGCCCGAGGGCCGCCATTTTAACACGCTTGACCTGAAGGAACGCTTCCGAGAGCTTCAGTAGCAGGAACATCTCAATGTTCAGAGGAGATCATTCCATATTCCACTGTGTTGAAAATGAATAATAAAAATAAAGAAAGATCGTTAAATTAGAAGCTGCGTCCAACTGAAGGTCGTGTGTGTGTATCGTATCATGCTAACTAGTTCAATGTGTGTTTTCATCCCGAGAGCGGACGCACCAGTGATTTCCACCACGTCCTTCCGAGCTTGATTTGAAGGTTCCCCCGTGTCTCTGTCTCTTACAGCGCTCTTTATTCTACGTCAGAAATGTTTCTTATGTTTTGCGCCATGAAAACATTCAGTATAAAAGCAGAGACGAATGAAGCTCACTGGTTATTCTGCTGCACATAAGGTTGTGTAAGGTCATGTCCAAAACTACTGGCACCCTCAGTTAGTATGTGGAGAATAATAAGTGAAGGTCATTAATCTAAACTTTACCTTGAACAGTTTAAATTTGACTTTTAAACAGCTTTCCAGTCTTTCAGGCAGTTATTTTGGAACTGGATCTAAATATGAATAAATACATGAACCTGGTTTAGAAGTTTAGATTTTATCTCAGTGAGCTGCAAACGTCCTCAGCTAAACCCGTTAGCGTCTCAGTGTTAAGGCGTCTCAGCGCGAGTGCATTAGCGTTTCTTATCGGAGCGAGCTGGTGCGGAGGCTCTCAGTGAAATACTGCTGTGAAGTACGGCCGAGTATCAAAGACACGGAACAGCTGGAATCCAGAGAGACGATAAATCTGTGTGTGTGGTGAAGAGACACAGCCGCCGCTTCTCCACACATATAAAAATGTCCCGGGGAATTTATGTCCGTGTGTGTGTGCGTGTGTGCGTGTGTGTGTGTGTGTGTGTGCGTGCGTGCGTGCGTGCGTGCAGGGGAATTTGTGTTTAATAATGAAACATACTTTATTTTATTATAAAGAGTACACTTCATAACACCTCACATTAGCCTGAATGCCTTTAATGTTCACACACACACACACACACACACACACACACATACTGGTTTTCCTTCTCATTCAGTTACTTTATCAATCTGACAAAACATTTACAGTTCACCATAACCACGGAAAAGCCTCTGGCAGATACTTGAAACACTCACCATGTTTGTTTGGATGTCTCAGACACACACACACACACACGCACACACACACACACGCACACGCAGCCCAGAGACTCTTCAGCTGGCCATGCAAGAGCACAGGTCAAAGGTCACCGGCTCACAGTGAGGTTATTCCAGGACAGTATTTCATGATGTCATTAAGCACCAAAATATTTGTTTAGAAACAGAATTTAATGCTAAAATTTGCATCTTTTATACGACAAGCTCACAGCGTGTGTGTGTGTGTGTGTGTGTGTGTGTGTGTGTGTGTGTGTGTGTGTGTGTTCATGAGAAATACCATACGAGTCCAACGCTGTGCGCTGGATCTCCTCCATCATCGTCAGTTTGTATTCTTTATCAAATTCAGCAAACCGGAGAAATATGTGGCCAATTATAAACATGACTGTAACCATTAGTATGATACATTATCTCTTTTATTTATTATAATACATTTTTCGGAGTTATTGTGAATGTTTCGTAACATTTTAAAAATGTATTTAATAACAATAAGAGACAGATTAGATGTAGTTAATCGGATTTTATTTAACTTAATTTGGATTTCAAATAAATAGTTAATAAGGTGGAACAGTCTGGTGCAGGGGGTCCAAATCCAGTCCTGGAGGGCGAGTGACCAGCGCAGTGTGTAATTCACCAACACCTAAACACACCCACTGAACCTAGTCATTAACAGATTTAACTAATCAGCTGTGTTTGAGAAGAAGAAGCACCAGACTGTGTTGGACACTGGCCCTCCAGGACTGGATTTGGACACCCCTGGTCTAATGGGTAGCACTGTGGACTTCACCTCCAGGGTCCGGGTTTGAGTCCCACCTATGGTGTGGGTGGGTGGAGTTTGCATGCTCTCTCCGTGCTTGGTGGGTTTCCTCATGGTACTCTGGTTTTCTCCCAAAGACAAGCAGATTAGGCTCATTGGTGTTCCCAAACTGTCCAGTGTGTGTGTGTGTGTGTGTGTGTGTGTTCATGAGAAATACCATACGAGTCCAACGCTGTGCGCTGGATCTCCTCC
>QMIH01001549.1:5145-24520 GCA_003987875.1 Clarias batrachus | reverse complement strand
CTGTAGAACTCTGTAGAACTCTGTAGAACCCTGTAGAACTCTGTACATCACTCAGAGAATCAGGGAGATTTGTGACATGAACATTTTCAGGAAAGTGATGAAATAACTGAGATGTCTGGAAGAGCAGGAGAGTCTTTATAACTGTGTGTCTGTGTGTTTTAATTAAAAGCTGCATCACATAAACACACACACACACACACACACACACATACATACATATATACAGATAGATAGATATTTCAAATTATATATAGATATATTTAATATTTTTCAAAACTGACATAACACATGTGGAATTAGTTAATTGAGTAACAACAACAACAACAACAACAGACTCAAATGTCAGCTGTTCTGGAATAGTTCAAGAACAGTGTTCTATGTGTGTGTGTGTGTGTGTGTGTGTGTGTGTGGGTGTGGGTGTATATAATTTTATCTAGGTCGCATATTTACAAAGAAATTTAACATGTTACTAATCAGATTTCAGCGAGTCCCCGACATACAAACATTTGAGTTACTAACTTTCAAAGATACGAACAAGTGTTCGCACACGTTCAATCGCTGAAGTTAGATCACATGTCTGGCGTGTGTGTAGCGATCGTTCAGCCGCGGCGAAGAAGCTGGTACTGTTAAGAAGCGCAGAGCGATAACCATGGAGACAAAAGTGAAAATAATGGAACGAGGTGAAAAGATGGCAGACAGCGCTCGTTTATTTTAACATGAAGTGTTCAGACATCAGATTCACTATCATGGAGTGTGTGAAGTCTGCTGTGCTGATGACGCTGACAATATCACAGAAACGTGATAGAGAAGAAGGAGAAACTTCTCCACATGTGTTATTGTGCTGTGATATACTGTGGATAGCCAATGGTGCTAGAATCCCAGAACCTAGACAATGTTTGTTGGACTTACGAATGAGCGTTTGTATGTAGAGGACGTTCCCACAATCCTCTACAAGAGTTTCAACAACATAAACAACTGTGTGGGGACTGTATTAATACATATGAATTTTACACACTTTTCACAGTGACGTCACGTGTGTTTACATGTACACAGTCCCAGGGAGGGAAGGGAAAATTTTTTACTGCAACTTGGTCAACTTGGTTTAAAAAAAAACTCCCGGCACTTCCAGTGCGCTCCTGGTCTTCAGTAGCATCTCCTGGTCTTCAGTAGCGTCTCCTGGTCCTCAGTAGCGTCTCCTGGTCCTCAGTAGCGTCTCCTGGTCCTCAGTAGCGTCTCCTGGTCCTCAGTAGTGTCCCCTAGTCCTCAGTAGTGTCCCCTGGTCCTCAGTAGTGTCTCCTGGTCCTCAGTAGTGTCTCCTGGTCCTCAGTAGTGTCTCTGCTCCCAGCTTACAGGATTTATCCAGTCAGCTGATGCAGTGCAGGACCGAGGGGGATCTGTGCTGTATATGAGCTCTGTCCTGGAACTCTGTGATGTTCATGTTCACCTCCAATACAGGTACAACTGCAGTGCGGTGACAGCTGAGGATGTAAAAGTATAAGGAAAAAAATTAAATATTAATCAGTTTGAGAGACGTTTTTTGCTAAAGGTTTTAATTATCGTTGTTGTGTGTGTGTGTGTGTGTACTTGCCAATACGTCCTATAACAGGAAGCCAGAAGAATGTGATTGTTTAATCCAAATGAGAAGCTCCAGCTTCCACTCCAGCTGCCTGTGTGTGTGTGTGTGTGTGTGTGCGTGTGTGTGATTTCTTGTATTTACTTCTGTTACTTCCTTTGTGATCCTTTAACACTGTTCATCTCGTCTACATGGTGTTTCTCTCAAACAGCAAACTGCTGCCAAACTCCTCATTTCACAATGAATCCTTTCCAGAAATCCAAATAAAATGTAAAAAAAAAAATCAAATAAAATTATAAAAATAATAAATAAATTGAAAAAAAAAAAAATAGACTACTTTAGAGAAAAGAGACGAGACAAGATCACAACATTCGTACAGCTTTTAGGGATTTAATCACGTGCTTCAGTAAATAATTAATCACACACACACACACACACACACACACACACACACACACACACACCGCTCCTGCACGTCTGGACTCACAAACTAACAAAGTCTTCCATTCACTGTATTGTTTATTTATTTACTTTATCATTTTCGTGGAAGAATTTATTTGAAAACTGTTTATAATTGGCGTTCAGCGCCGAGCAGACGTGCAGATGTTTCCTGCAGCGTTCCATCACCTTTTAGGGAACTCGTAAGGAGAACCACTCAGTTCCTGGATGAGTTTCTGTCCTGAGACGGTTGTAGAAATCAGAGTTCAACATTTCAACACCTGAATAAATGTACTGGACAGAGTGTGAACATTGTAGACATGAAACAAATCCAAGAAGCTCGGTTACTACATAGAAGGTCCAGCTGGAGGAGGTTCTCGTCTTTGCTCCTGTCGTGGTTTTAAACATGATGTCCTGCACCATTCTCATCGTAGCACTCATTATTTTTACAGAACTCGAACACATTAGAAATATTTTTTACTCCTTACATGAATCTTAGGTTTTTCATAGCACTAAAACATCACTGGTCCTCCACAGAAGCTTAAGTTCCACCTCAGGTAGATCAATAGGACCATGATGTGTTACGTTTCTAAGCAAGTTCTTCAGCCGTGTCTCCATTTTAAACAAGAAATCTACACAGTGTTCTCATGTGGAACTCACAGATTCTCTGTTCCTCCTTCAGGTTTTAATGAAGAACAATGTTTCCTCTTCCTCTTTCTCTCCTCCTCACCATCACTCCATCCTTGGTCCCATTTTCATCAGCAGTCAGTAAAGACCTCCTCCGCTGGACGGACAGTGCCGTGCCTCTGCTCGTGAACAGGAAGACGGTGCGACTCCCGAGCCCTGCATTCAGCGACGGAGACTCTGAAGGTCTCAGTGATGCAGC
Source organism: Clarias batrachus (assembly GCA_003987875.1). Taxonomy (NCBI): domain Eukaryota; kingdom Metazoa; phylum Chordata; class Actinopteri; order Siluriformes; family Clariidae; genus Clarias; species Clarias batrachus. Next base: position 21,623 of record QMIH01001549.1, on the reverse strand, counting down.
GTGTGGGATTGAGTGCCAGAGAAACCTTCCAGATCCTGGAACCAAGGAACTGGAGCGTCTCCTGGCCTACGAGACGTTTTATGAGAACGGAAGCCGGACTCTGACGGAGGTGGAGTTGCAGGATGTGAAGAACACCTCGTCGCCTTCTCTGGCCGTTGTCCCGCGCAGGAAACGGCAGGTGTACGGTACAGACGGACGCTTTGTGATCACGGACAAGCGCTTCATCACCAACTTCCCGTTCTCGGCATCGCTGAAGCTTTCTACTGGATGCTCGGGGGTTTTAGTGTCTCCCAGACACGTGCTGACGGCGGCACACTGCGTCCACGACGGTCGTGGATACCTGAGGAAGCTGAAGAAGCTGCGTGTTGGTGTGATGAAGCTACGGAGAAACACCGGGAGGAGGAGAAGGAACAATGTGGAGGAAGGAAGCAAAAGAAACCAGAAGAGAAAGAGAGACAAGAGGAAGAATCAGAATAAACGGAAATCCTTGGAAAACCCCGAACAGCCGACCTTGCGGTGGACGCGTGTCAAGCAAACGTACGTACCGCAGGGCTGGATGAGCGACGCGGGTAACGAGGTGATGCTGGATTACGACTACGCCCTCCTGAAGCTGAAGCGCAGTCTCCAGGTGAAGCACATGGATTTGGGCGTGGTGCCGCGCGTCAGGCGGCTCCACTTCTCCGGTTTTGACGATGATCACGCGGGGAAGGTGGTGTACAGGTTCTGCTCGGTGACGCAGGAGTCCGGCGACCTGATGTACCAGCACTGTGATGCTCAGAGAGGCTCGAGCGGCGCCGGAGTGTACGTGAGACTCCGCGAGACACCTACGGAGGCTAAGGGGAAGTGGAGGAGGAAAGTAATCGGCGTGTTTTCGGGACACAGGAGCATGAAGGAAGCGAACGGCACACACAGAGACTACAACGTAGCGGTGAGACTCACGCCGGCCAAGCTCGCCCAGATTTGCCTTTGGATCCACAGAGACGGTGAGAGGTGCGCCTCAGACTGAGACGAACACGTGACACCAACGTCCTGCGCGGCAAAATTTTATCCAGGGGAAACAGGATTCACGCGGGAATCCACTTTATCCTACACCCGCATTTGGTGAATTTGCTTCTTTAGTTTGTTAATAGACCCACGTAACAATTTTCATATAAATTCATGGTCTAATCTTCATACACTCGCTCAGCAGAACCACACCATCATCTACACTTCCTTCAGCTTTCCGCTAAAATTTCTGCTAACATTTCCTAAAATTTTGTTAGGATCGATGTTTATACAAAGTCACAATTTTACTACCTACAGTTAAATCCTGACGCAAAAATGTAAGAAATTCTCCTTTTATAGAGCGGTCATAAGATACAAAAAAAAGTTTTCCATAAAGTTGGAAGGAGAGTTAGTGTTTGCCTCTAGTGCAGTTTACTCAATTTGCTAATCTGCTAATCCATCCAACTCATGCATGCTAGTGTGTATTAGATTTCAATACAATATCGCTACACAATGTAGTTTAGCTCATGTTTATAAAAGACAGGAAATGCAGCTGTGTCCTAAACCACACCCGAACGTCTGCAGATGTTAGATGAGCATCGTAGCTGCGGCACTAAAATAATACTTAATACAGGTCACATACGTTTTTTTTTTTTTAATGACATTTAGATTCACTAGCACTACATTATACACACATACAGGGAGCACAGTGATAGCACACACTGATATGGGACAGAGCCCACGCTCTAGTTGACTGATAATGGTGTAACATGTTGCCTGTATTAGCGTGTTATATAGTGCCCTGCATTCTTGACTGTAGGACGCATCAGTCTGAACACTGGTATACACGGCTTCTGTTTATTTAAACACATGAGGACAGACACACCGGTGGTACATAATCACTCCTTTATTTCCTTAAACAGATGAATTATAGGTCATTACAGGTCATTAATCAGCAAGTGGTGTTGCTGCGGTAGCAAAAACAGACACAGGCTAAGTGCAAGGCTAGGCTACAACCGCTCTAACATTATGGGATGCTAATAAATATACGGAGTGGGCGGGGGAGGGCTTTACCCCTCTAGAGAGCCTGACTGGACGGCGTCCTGGTACGAAGGCCCGCCCTCTTTTGGCTCAGGGAAGAGCTTGATGAGGTCATCGATGCGGAGGATGGTGATGGCCGCCTCGGTGGCGAATTTCAGGCTCTTGGTTTTGACCATCGTGGGCTCGTACACGCCCGCCTGCTTGTTATCCCTCGGCTTCCCGTTCACCAGGTCCAAACCGATCCTGCGCACACACACACACACACACACGGAGGTCTGTTTAGCTTTCACATGACAGAAGTGTTTTTACAACAGCATCAAAGGCAGAGAGAGAGAGTGTGTGTGTTTGTTAGTCCTAACAAGGACACAGAGACGAGACACCCAGTTCACAGCGACATTCTGTGGTCCAGCAAAAATGTAGTTGACTCACGCCTGGAGCTGTAAACACTTCCATCAAGCAACACATTTATCTTGTTTTGCCCTCAGATGCGTGTGTGTGTGTAAGAATCGCTCACATTAACTGTTTTAAGTTCAACATGTTAAACAGTTAAAGACTCGTATAGAAGTCATACAGAAGTGGATTTAAATAAAGACCTGATTCTTTGAATCTTTATCTGATTTGAATGTTAATGTGGCGATACACACCGAGTCAAACATAACTGTTCACATTTACCACTGTGAGTACTACACTATTTAAATGAGTTTAAACACTCAGTGTCTAACCTGAAAGTGTTTAAAAACACCATTAGATCATCTGATCTGTGTGTTCACAAATCTGACTGTCACATGTAAACATTTTGAGCTAATACAAGACCATGAATCAATTTGATTCTTTGAATAGATCCAAAAAATCCCTTTAAACAGAACCAAATTTGAATCCAAGAGCCGATTAAAGGATCACAAACAAAATCAAACACGGGGCTGCATTTGATTAGACGTCACTCTGAATTATCTGACTGCACAAGTCTGTGATTATGCAAAAACCTTTCAATAAAGCCAAGTTTCAGATCTGCATATAAACAGCTTCAAATGATGCAGAGAATCAAATAGAAAGATTCAAAAAAGTCAAATAGAAAATTTGTACATGACTCTTTAAGGTATTCTATATGTATCAATATTTGGATCCACATGTGACTCTTTGTACTGATTCACTTAGAGGCCCTTCCCATTTGAATTTGTCTCCATGAATCGATTCAGAGTCGCATTGTAATGAGACTTAAATATGTAAATATTTTTAAAATCTTTTTATGAACTGAACTAAACACCACACAATGACACTCGACAAATTAGTAGCTTTTAGAAAGATCGGAGTGATCAGACACATCACACACAGACCTGAATCGATTTAAAGCGTTTCAGTTCCATGAGACTGTGGAAACGCACTCTTTGATGAACGATGGCGTCAGTGACTCTAACTCACCACTTGAGGTTCTTGCGTTCGGGGTTGACCTGGGCTTCGTTGTGAAACGCTCGGAGTTTGGCCACCAGGTCGGTGGAGTCCTGCGCAGCGTTCACCGCCAACGTCTTAGGAATGACGAGCAAGGAGCGAGCAAACTCTGCAATCGCCAGCTGCTCCCGTGAACCCTACACACACACACGACAAATTAACCTCACATTGCTCAAATGTTCCCCCGTTCCCCATTAAAATAAAAATTAACAGATGAAAGTCAAATTAAAATATTCAAAGAATCAAAAAAACAAACCATACATTAAAAATATCTCATGCCATGTTCACACGGCTGGTTTGGTTCTCACCATGCTGGTGGCGTAGTTCTCAAGGTAGATGGACAGAGCTGCCTCGACAGCGCCCCCTCCTGGAACCACGGATTTGGACTCCAGCACTCTCTTCACCACACACAGTGCGTCGTGCAGCGAGCGCTCCATCTCGTCACACATGAAGTCGTTCGCTCCACGCAGGATTATAGAGGCCGACGTGCGAGCCTTCGTACTAACACACACACACAGGAAGTGAGGTCAGTTGTGACGTTACTGTCACTATAATAATAAAGTTATTTTGGGGGTGATGTGGGTTAAACGTCTGGCTCTTACTTCTTGACGAGGATGAGCTCGTCGTCACACACCCGCTCCTGCACCACTTCCTCCGCCTGACCCAACATGGCCGCCTCAAACGACTCCTCCCCCTCCAGGTTGGTCAAGGACGAGCAGATGGTGGCTGCAGGAACAGGAGTAAATTAATTAATTCTCATCCATCACCTGCAGAGGGAAACTGAATGGCTCTAATTAGAAACAATAATAATAATAACAATAAGCAAAAATCCCACCTCTAAACATTATGTGGAATCAGATCCTGGGTGGGCGTGGCTTACCTCCGGTTGCCTTGGCGATGCGTTTGAGGTCTCTCTTCAGCACACGGCGCACTGCCATGGCTCCAGCATCCACAAAGTACTTTAGACACATGTCATCGATCCCACCGGTCGTCAGGACAACCGTCGTCCCCGGAGCCAGGATCTTCTGGATACGCTCCTTAGTGATGTCTGACTCTCTAATACAGAGACACGATCAACAAACATTAACCACACACACACAAACACACACAGTGTGTAGGAGAGAGCAATAATTACACACAAATTATCTATGAGTGTTGATGTGAAGGATTTGAGACGGGGGATAGAACATGAGCTGAAACTTATAATTTGTCCTAAAATGCAGTGTGTACAGACACAACGTGTGTGTGTACGGCCCAAAGGAACACGACAGGAACACAAGTGTGTTTGTGTGTATCTGTACATAAGGCTTTGGGTCGACTCTGATTTCTCCCACGCGTATAACTACACACACACAGTCAGTGTGGCAGCAATTCAAATGGGAACACACACATTTACTTATTTGTCTGAAATATTCTCCCCCTCTCTCACACACACACACACACACACCTCTGTCTGATCTGGTCGAGTTGCTTCGGGTCGTTGATGATGACTTGGACTCCCAGCTTCATCTTGGTTTTCTGCAGGCTGAAGTCCAAACACGCGATCTTGGCATTCTGTACTCTCTTCACCATCCCTACACACACACACACACACACACACACACACACACACCATTAACGTCACATTCACACAGACACAAAACGTAAACTGTACATTCTACCCTAAATGATGAACCCTGATCTTTTCATGACCTCCTAAAAACAGTTCCTCTGAAGGTTCTAGCTTCTTAAGAACTCTCGTTTGTTATCTGACAGGGTTCCACACAGAACCACCTGGGGTCAGTCCGACACATCTACGAGCTCTAGATCGGGTTATTTAACACCGTTACTCTGAGGGAAAAATACCATGAACGTGACGAGCGATGTTTCTCTCGTGAGGAGTTACACGTCTAAACCGAGCTGGTTTTACCTGGACGGTGCAGACGCGGTAACGAGTGGACGAGTGTGTGTGTGACTCTGAGCACATGAGAAACACAACAGTGTGTGTGCCTATGTGTGCCTCAGTGTCAGACTCTGCTGTATCCCACGCGAATAACTGCACACACACACAGCATCAGTGCAGCAGTAAATGTAATGGGAAGACACCGTGTTGGGGGAGGGGGAGTTACGCGGCGACACCCACCCTGTGAGCCGACGGTGCAGTTGAGGGCGTAACCGTTGACCAGGATGCTCTCCTTCTGGCTGCGGCCGTGAGCCTTCAGCACGTTCACAGAGTTGATGGGGTACCGCGCCACGCCTTTACCGTCCACAAACTTCACTGCCATGGCCGCGTCCACCACCATGTTAGCGAAGAAATCCGCATCACTGAAGGGTCAGGGGTCAAGGCTCAAACTGTACATCAGCAGAATAAAAACCACTCAAGTAATATTATCAGCACATACAGGTGCGTGTGTGTGTAACACATGGCAGAGTAGAGAGGATACACTCCGATGATCTTGGAGGACATGGAGGTCTTGGCTGCGTTCACCAAACACTCGCGGCCCAAATCATCGGCGCTGATGGTCAGATTCTCATTAATGTAGCGCACCGCCTCCCTGAAACACACACGATAAGAATACACAATGCATTGAAATAAAAATAAAAATGTGGGGGCCGGGGGGGGTTGTCTTGTAATAAAAATCTACAATAAAAAATAAATACATTTGGATTAAAGAAAACTTTTTTTTTCCTTATATATCTCAAATCAAAACTTAAAATATTACACAAAATACAAAAAAAGTGTTAAAAGAAATTTTATATACTAGATGAGCTGAAGCTGATAATTCATCCTGAAATGCAGTGTGTACATACACAACGCAAGTGTGGGTGTGTGTACGGCCCAAAGACACAACAGGAACACAAGTGTGTGCGTATCTGCGCATAAGGTTTTGGGTCGACTCTGATTTCTCCCACGCGTATAACTACACACACACAGTCAGTGTGGCAGCAATTGAAATGGGAACACACACATTTATTTATGTGCCTGAAATATTCGCTGTGTCTCACCCTCTCTCACACTTCAATATATATATATATATATAAAAAAACTGTAAATGAAAAATACAAAAATAGAGTATACTAGCTGTCCTCACAACTTCATTTGTATGAATTTAATTACACACTCATAAGTGCATATGAACTAATGATTTATTTAAGGTTGATTTTTTTAAAAATGATCTTCTCTTCCCGCGGGCCAATTACGATGAAACAAAGCCTATATATTACCTTAAGCATTTTAATGCGTTCCTCATCCTACATCTACCCACATTTTTTTTTTTTATATAACTTGTACAGACACGACCACTTTATAGTTTTATTTTATATATAAGAAACATTAACCCAGGAAAATGTAAATGTGTACAACTGTGTGGAATAATGTGGGATATTAGAAAGAAGAATAATCAAGTTAAATGTAAACATAAGGGGGGGGGAGGAAAAATAATTATGCAAGAAAGAATAAAAGCAAAAATTCTAGTCATTCAAAGGTGAGAACACAAAAAAAAAGTGTTTGTGAGCTTGCTCTTACTTGCAGGCGAGTCTGTATCCGCTGATGACGGAGGTCGGGTGGATCTTCTGCTTCACCAGTTCATCTGCGCTCTTTAGCAATTCTGCAGCGATGATCACCTACACATACACACACGCTAATGTTGAAGCGGAGTTAAATCTAAAAACAGGCTGATCGATTAAATTAAACAAATGTTGCATCAGTTCATATAGAGCCAGCAGGGGGCGCTGCAGCCTCTTCAGACTCTGATGCACTTTCCTCTGTCCTGTTAGCATAGCCGCACACACTGATCAGCCACAGGGGGCAGCACTAATACAGGACGTCCATGTGCCTCCTCACAGACCGCAGATCATGGACCGGGGCTGGAGTACACACGCATCACATGCAACACACATGAGCATCTTACCACAGATGTTGTCCCGTCTCCGACCTCCTTATCCTGCAGGTCGGCGAGCTCACACAGCACTTTGGCGGCTGGATGCTCCACCTCCAGCAGCTTCAGGATGGTGGCGCCGTCGTTCGTTATGGTCACATCCTAACAACCACAAGTCATTATTGTGTTTGTATGTGTATGAGAGAGAGAGAGAGAGAGAGAGAGAGACAGAGCAGAGTGTTCAGCAGATGTGAGCACAGCGTGATAAACACTGTGAACACTCACCCCGATGTCGTCCACCAGCATTTTGTCGAGTCCCACTGGGCCGAGCGAACTCTTCACGATGTTGGCGATGGACGCCGCGGCCATCACTGCAAAACACACACACATTTCATTTCACATAGACACTCGGACAAGTTCTCTTCTCTCTTACACACTTTTACATTAAACTAAGCCAGCACTAGTGACAGAGATACAAGCTGCTCAGTAACAATGTATCTGTGTTTAATTTGAAATAATGTGACGTTAAATGTTATAAGTAAATTTGTAGTGTTTAAATGCTGCACTTGGATTTTAAGTGAACAAACAAATGTTATAAGAAACTAGCTATATTCAAATATTAAACTTTTTTAAAAAGGTGTAAAATTGTAACAAAATCATAGAGAAATTAAAATATTGAATCTGGATATTTATAGAATTGCAGTTTTAATTGAATCTGCACCAAGGTATCGTGATATCATATTGGGAGGAGATTCCTGATGCTGATTCCCATTACTAACCAACACAAACACAGTGCTTACCTGTCACATAACCATCATTTACTCATCACTCACTCACAATACTGAGAATTTTATATCAAAACATGCAGAAATGGATCATTTATATACTGAAAAGTGATGAAGGTATAAATATAATCATCAGATGAGGTTATGATTAAACAGAGGAAATATTTTTTGGATATGTGATACATCTTATGTTTTTGTTTGCTGCCAAATAGAATAATACACTAAACCAATTTCCGATGAGGACATCTATTCTTCCTTTCTTTTTTCCCCTCTTCCTCTTTTAGAAGTGCATTTAAAAGGCCACAATATCGAATTTCACTGACATTTCTCACAAACTCTTCTTCACTATGCAATACCTGCATGCATGTGATTGTGTATTCTCCTTTTGACAATAAAGTATCGCGATATTTCTCGATATTTGAGACTAAACCCGGACCGAACATGACTAAGCTAGCTGAAGAGCCGCTACCCAAAAATAATGGGCGTTAGCAAGAAAACACTAAGCTTCATTAACTAACTAACTAAACAGTTAACTAACGATCCCATCAGCACATAACATCAGAGTATAAGTAAATATTACCTTTAATTATTATTTTTTATTATTATTACATCATCACCTCGGCAGCGCTGTCTGTGGAAAAGCCACACGTGAGGCCGGCACGCGCCTATTCTCTTAGTTAGCATGAAGCTAAAACGTTAAAGTTTTACATTCCGTTGGCGCTCGTTTCGCTCCGGTTACGTTAACAGGGGTGTGTTAATCACTGCGTGTGTGTAAACGTTACCATTTTGAGTCCGCACGGACTCGCCGGTGCTCCTCTGCCCCAGCACGTTTAACGGACCCTCCAGCGCCGCCATGTTGATCCGCGAGAAGAAAGGAGGGGCCGCACTGCACTGTGGGTAAACCCTAACCGGAAGTAGCGTTATCTAGAATGTTCGAGATAATCCGAAGCTCATAATGGCACGCGCTTACACTAAGCATCGTACATATACACGAACACAGTTTAGAACTGCACGCGCGCTTTCAGACAATGTAGACATGTTTATTTTAACGAACGATAAGATTTTCCACGCGCCCTGATACACAATGAACTACAATTCCCATTAAAAACTTGTGCATTTTGTTGGCGGCATCATTACTCAGCTCGACAGCACCTCTATTCAATTCAGTTCAATTTTATTTCTATAGCGTTTTTAACAATGGTCATTGTCTCAAAGCAGCTTCACAAAATGAAAAGAAAACTTATATAAGTGTGTATGAGTGAGAAAGAAATGTGCTTAGATAATAATGAGATTGTCCCTGATGAGCAAACCAAGGGTGATGGTGACAGTGGCAAGGAAAACCCCCCTGAGATGACAATAGGAAGAAACCTTGAGAGGAACCAGACTCGGCATGGAACCCATCCTCATCTGGGTGATAACGGAGAGCAGGGATTATATAACGACATCATGTGTGTTAGGCTGCTGAAAGTTCAGTATAACAGAAGTTCTTTAAATTAACATGAAGTCCAGTTCAGCTCAGGGATGAGTCAGCAGGTGCAGAGGGCAGATGGGGGTCTGGATGGATTACTGGGAGCTCAGGAGCAGCATGTGTAGAGCCAAACCAACATGAAGCAGAATCCAGCTGGAGCAGGTCCTTCTCTGGATGCCTCATGAACCTCGCAGCCTCTGTCTACTGAGGCTGGAACAATCTCCAGATGCCTCGGGATGGATAGACGAATACAGAATAGATGGAGAGAATTAGAGTAGCTCCCATTCAGGATAAATGTACTGGAGTATGAGGTTATGGGATGAGTTACGTGTATGCCAGATTAAAGAGATGCGTCTTGAGTCTACTTTTAAACTGGTAGACTGTGTCTGAGCCCGAACACTGCCAGGAAGGCTATTCCAAAGCTTTGGAGATGGAGAAGTTTCAGAGAAGTTATATGAAAATGCCCTACCCCCTTTTGTAGATTTTGATATTCTGGGAACTACCAGATGTTCGGAATGTTGTGATCTTAAGGAATGCGGTGGATTGTAACGTATCAGAAGACTGACTAGATATGTGGGAGCTAAACCGTTTAGAGCCTTGTACTTAAGTAATGCTAGTTTGTAATTAATTCTGAACTGAACAGGTAGCCAGTGCAGGGATGATAATATTGGATTATATGATCATATTTTCTTGAACTGGTGAGAACCTTGGCGGCTGCATTTTGGACTAACTGTAGATTATTTATTGAGGATGCAGGACAAGCACCAAATTATGCATTACGATAGTCCAGTCTGGAGGTCATGAATGCATCAACCAGCTTTTCTGCATCAGATACAGATAAAAAGTTCCTAAGCTTGGCAATATTTTTTAGGTGGAAGAAGGCTGTTTTGTAATATAACAATAATACAAGTTAGTGTCTAATATTACACCCAGGTCTTTCACTGTCGAGCTGGTGGTAACAGTACGTTCTTTTAAATGCAAGTTGAATTGTGAGAGCTGTTGTGTACTGGTTTTTGGGCCAATAAATAATATCTCTGAATTTAGTAAGACAAAATTATCGGTCATCCAAAATATTCAGTTAATCTGGACAACTTGGATATTTCGTCTGGTTTTGTTGAGCTGTATAACTGGGTATCATCAGCATAACAATGGAAATGAATCCCATGTCTTCTAATGATGGGAATTAGAAGACATGGGATTCATTGTACTGTATATGGAGAACAGCAGAGGTCCTAAAACTGACCCTTGTGGGACCCCAGATTTTACTGGCATTACACCGGACAGTTCTCCATTTAGATCTACATAATGGTATCGGTTATCATTTTGTAATGGTATGGTACCATTTTAATGTCTGTCCCTGAATACCTATGAGATTTTGTAAGCGATCTATGAGAATATTATGATCTATAGTGTCGAATGCAGCACTAAGATCAAGTAAGACGAGTATTGAGATGCAACCTTGGTCTAAAGCTAAAAACAAGTCACTTGTGATTTTAACTAGTGCAGTTTCTGTCCTATGATGGGGCCTGAAAACTGACTGAAATTCTTCGAGGATATTGTTTTCCTGCAAGAAGGTGCATATTTGAGCTGATACTACATTTTTATAATAGATTTTTGATATAAACAGAAGGTTTGAAATCGGTCTGTATTWAAAAAAAAAAAATCGGGTCTAAATTAGATTTTTTAAGAAAAGGCTTAATTACTGCCAACTTGAAAGATTTAGGGATGTGACCTGGATATAAAGAAGAATTAATAACATTTAGAAGCAGCTCTCCAGCCATATATATCACTTCTTTTAGAAATCTGCTTGGGATTGGATCTAACAAGCACGTTATTGATTTAGCCGTGGTGATAACTTTGTGCAGCTCTTCCTGTCCTATAACTGTAAAGTATTGAAAATCTAGATGTGAAGCTTTAAGCTGGACTGGAATACGGGATGCTGTCAGAGGTTGAACGTCCGTTATATTCTTCCTGATACTATTGATTTTTTCATTGAGGAAATTCATGTCAAGTCTTCACTTCTAAACGGTGAAGGGATACTCTCTGCAGACATCTTAGCTTTTGTTAGGCTAGTCACTGTACTAAATAAGAACCTGGGATTGTTTTGGTTTCTTGCTATCAGTTGACTCAGATGCTCGGTCCTAGCTGCTTTTAGAGCTCTATAGCTGCACATACTGTCTTTATACGCAATTATAAAAACTTCTAATTACCTTTTTCTCCACTTTCGCTCGAGGTTACAGGTTGCTCTGTTTAGGGCGCAAGTATGACTATTGTACCACAGTGCAGGTTATTAGGGGTCTATTAAGAAATTAGGATAGATCCAGCAGATCACTTGTGAATCTATCTTTGGTGGTCGGATTAATATTGATTAATATATCCCTTTATTAGAGACATCTATACCATGGGATATAATTGGACTATGTGAGACCCTACCCTGAACGCCCCCCCAACCCCCCCCACCTCCGCCCCAAATAAAAAAAAAAGAGAGCACAATAAATGTGCATTTAGAATATATTTAGTATATTATGTATTTCTCAAATTTAAATACATGATATTGCATCCATGTTTTTAGTTTATTTTATATCACTATAATGTGCAAATGCAAAATACATCAAACAAATTAAAAAAACAATGATGTTTATAAATGTTTATCTCTGTGAACACTAGATGTCGCCAAAAGCTAAGTTTAATCATCGCCCACTCTGGTTTCACTATAGTAATAAACATCCTGTTAGTCAGTACTGGCACAAATTCTCATTCTCAACGTTACATGCAACTACTGTAGATTTCCTATTGGAAAATCGGTGGCATCATCCTATCTGCTGACTTTGTTCCTAATATATATTTTTTATCTTTATTTTGCTTATACAAGACAATATTCTGAATAGGTTCTGAACCTGACTGTAAAAAAATATTTAAAAAATTTTCTTAAAGGTCTTTTGCTCGAGTTTTACAAGTTTTTTCTTTCCTCTTTTTAAGCTTATGTATATCGTGAAAAGATTCAACATTAGGTGTGTCACATCTGTGAGTCTGGAGAAATCTGTCAAAGTGTCAAAAGTGTCAATTCGTTAATGAAAGTGTCATTTTCGTTAAAACTACTGCAATATTTGTACAGACATAAGTTTTTATAAGTTGTTATATTTTATATTTTTAGATTTCCTATATATTTTTGAAAATTTTTGTATCCGACATTTTTTTTTTATAGTTTAACGCCTCTATTTTCATTCTATTTCACTATTTATTTCCTTATTTCTTGTTAAAAATTAAGGTCACAGGCGGTCGTATAAGCATTTCACTGCATATCGTACGGTGTATGACTGTATGTGACAAATAAAATTTGAATTTGAAAGTGCTTTTGTATTTCATGTGCCATCGAGCACATCAGGCGACAGATACTCCCTTGTGGCACTTGTCTACAACACTTCTTTACAACTTTACAAGAACAGACTCATTAAATTAGGAAATAAAGGCCAATGAGAGTCAAACTATATTTAAAACAAACAAAACAAAACACCCAGTAACATGATGACCACAAATGTATGTTTGAACTGAAACATTTATTTATTGCCTCTCATACATCGGTTTCCTTGAGCAGTTACAGCTAGGCAATTTTATAAAAACAAAGTACAGTACATTTAATTTAAAATTAAGCAAATCTATAGCATCACTTTAATGACAGCACAAAATTTACATCTTAACAAATAATAAAAAATAAAAAAGTGCAAACCAGATGAATGAATGAAAACAGTCCCCAGTGAAACAAGAAACAACATGTACAAGTGAAAAAAAATTATTAAAACAAAAAAAAAAAACACAAGAACGTTTAAACATACTTCATCCATATCTATAGCCAAATTGTTACATTTACACTGATAATGATAACCTTTAATTAATAACGCTTTATTTATTAGTTTGTTTCAATATGGTGATATTCTCGCTCAGTGCTCATGGGGAAATGAATTAACAGTCACAGTAAACAACTTCAACCAAATTATTGCGAACTACCAACGGTAGATACTTAATAAATATCACTAGGTTAAGACTTGTAATATCTTGACAGGATGGTAAAGAAAAAACAAATAAATAAATAAAAATATTCTAATAAAATTTCAAAAAAGTGTCAACCCCGAGTAAAGAGTGAGTGATGAACCAGTGTTTATTGTTAACGTGGTTTAACTGGTGATTAATCAGGTGTGGTGTTAGACGGTGTGATCGTGTGCACAAGTGACTGTGGGAAAATTCATCTAAATCTGAGAAACCTACATACAATACACATCTGATCTCACTGTGAGTCTGTAAGTAACCTGTGGATAATCTGGTCAACTGGTAACCATTAAAAATTAGCCTAAAATTATTACTTATTTTTTATTTAAGACAGCCCTAAATCTTTTTTTTTTAGTTCCTTACTGCAGTAGTCAGTGCTACGGTTTAACTGAAGTGAACAGAAATGCATTAAGAAAAAAAACTTCAACCAGTCAATGGTAAAGCATGGCTAGGCGTCCTTTTTATAAACTATCTAAAATATATCTATGACTTATATACAATATATATTGCTTCCTATTGATTCCTAGTAAAATATATGCATACGTTTTATTGTTTTTGTTGTCCTTTAAAAACAGCCATGCAGATGTAACCAGTAACAGTGCGTACGATCCTAAATGTCCTAAACTGCAGGGGCAGCTTGACCGATTGCAAACGGATGCTAAAGTATCAACAGCGTGTTGATGTTAAATCGCTGCAATAAAATTCTTCAAACACTAGCTTAAAAGTTTTACAGTTGTTAGCAAAATGGATGCTAAGATATGGCTTAAGAACGATAGTGCTGGAGTGTTGACAATGGACAGGTCGGAGTACTTACAGAGCTAAAAAAAATGTAAATGAGCGATTAAAATTCAAAGCTGAATTCTTATGGGAAATCTTTAACACTTTAAAATCCACTCTCTCAGACTAAGAGTTGGTTCAAGTCAAGCTCAAAGCCGGAATTTAAACTGAAATATTTTTTTACTTTTAAACTATACTTATGGCAAGAAAATAGCAATCCGTGTTCAGTGCATTGCGAGTCGTTATACGGATGAAAAATACAAAGTGTCCTATCTGATCCGTGTTATCTGTGATAGTGCATATAGTGAAGGACCGAAGCTGTGATACGGAACGTTTAACGTTTGTTGGCGTGATCCTGTAATCCATAAACGTGCTTTGCATCGTGTAACATTTCCCATGTGGTAATTTGCAACTGCCCTTATGTTTTGTGTCAAGTGTACATCGGAAGTCGAGTACTCCCTGTCTCTCAAGCGAAGCTGCTGGAACCAAGACACTGAAACTTCTCCCGCAGCGACTGGACAATTTTAGGCTGATTGAGCGCTTGCTGACTGTCATTTGGGTCATTCCAGGCGTAGCCGTGCAGAGCTGAGTCTGGGCTAACTGTACAGCGCTTCTGTCCGGTATCACTCTCATCCTCAGAGCGGATTTCCACGTAATCATCATCATCGCCGGTGTCTTTGAAGTTAGCCAGGTAGTTCTGTGTGGCGCTGATCGCATTCAGATTCGACTGTCTGTTCAGCACCAGCACTTGCTGCGAGTCCCTAAGTGTGAGGTCACATGACTGGGAAAGTTCAGAGGTCGATTGGACAGGACACTCAGGAAGGCTGTGCTGGCGAGGCCCAAGACCGCGTCCGGCGATTGCAGTCCCTGCTGGACGACTGGTGTGTCCCAGATTCCCCATACGCCCACTGTTCTCTTTCTCATGCTGCTCAGCCAATGAGGATGAAGAGTGACAGCGGTTATAGGGTGGAGTTTTAAAAGTGTGCTGCCCCAAAGTGCTGTAAATATGTTCAGAGTCATCTTTGCTTGTTGGAGTTACATAGGTGCTCCAGCGCTGATTTGGTGGAGTGCTCGGAGGTGGTGGAAGGTTCTTCAAGGCCGGAACAGACGTCGCAGATGACAGCTTTTGCTGAGGGGACGAAGAGCCACCTCCAACTTCAGACGGCCAGGACACAAAGCCAGATAGTTCGCCATTGCTGTAGGTGCAGTTCAACCAGTCAGTCTCTGGGAAAGCGCTCTCCGGCAGGGATGGCGAGGAAGCCAATGCTGAGCGCGAGGAAAATGGGTGAGGTCCTGACACACTGACTGACGATTTCAGTACTGGAGTAGTAGGAGGCTCCCTAAACAGCACCTGCTCGTACAGATGGGAGTACTCGGCTATCCTTGCTCCTGAGAAGAAGATCAAAGAAGATACAATAGAGGGAGGAAAACAAAATCAGATAGGAAACAAAACTGTGAGCCGCTGAATTAAGCGACAAATGAAAAAAAAAATCTAGTTTATTTTTATAAATTGACCAGCTCACCTATAGCTGCTCCGCCTTGTTTCTTCTCTTCCAAAATGGCAGCTAAATCTTTCGCCTTGTTGGTCCTGAGTCTTGCACAGCTGGGCTCATGGTCCATGCTCTTCATCTTTAACAGCTGATTAGCCTTCTTTATCTTCTGGCTGTACTGTCTGGCCATGAGGAAAACCCTGTTTCTTCCTTTATCCCCTAATTCCAGCAGCTGGTCTCCAGCATCTCCAGCCAATAGAAGACCAGGGGGTGCCAGAGGAAGGAATGTAGGATCTAGACCAGTAAATAGCGCTTGTAACTCAGGGTCTTTCTGTGTAGGAGGGTCCTCATCATCCATGCGGAAGCTTCCACTGCTAAGCCTGGCTAGTTTGTTCCGAATGCTCTTGACTGTGCCGGGCGGGGGTTCAGGGCTGGTGATTTGGATTTCAGGTATAGGGTTGGGGCTTTGGACTTTGGGAACAGGACTTGAGACTTGGCCAATTGGACTACAGACTAGGGGCACAGGGCTGGAGACCTGGGGTGCGGCGCTGGAGAAGGGGGGAGCGGGCCTGGAGACTGGGGGAAC
>QMIH01001548.1:100774-132542 GCA_003987875.1 Clarias batrachus | reverse complement strand
CTTTTACACTCTGCACACAACAACTCTTCTTCTGTGATGCCTGTAGATATATACTCACTGAGGCCCCCTAGCGGGTGGATGATATACCACACAATACCCTGACATACTGTTTGCATGCTCAAAAAGTAATGAAAATTACTTTTTTTAATGAAAAAAACATGTGCTTACCATGTCCAATGAGACGTCCAACATTACTATGTCTGTTCAGATCACACCACCTCTTATCAGGTGCTTATCACACACTTACTGCTTTGTCATTATGTCCAGGAGGTTGGTGTAAATACCATGACATGTGCAATGCTTTTCATCACAATGTGATGGTGCCAGAACTTGGATAAAATATGGTAACTTAAGGAATGTGTGTCATAAGCATGCTAAGCACTAGACGAATTGAGAGTGGAATGTGAGATGCCATATGGCATTCAGAGCCTTGTGGAAGAGAGTGAGCAATACAGGCTAGCTGGAGAGGCTCCATGCTTGCAATATTTACATTTCAGAGCACAGTGATACTCAGGATGAAGAGAAAACCTAACCAGGGTCAATTGATTACTGAAGTTAAAACAATGTTACAAAACAGTAGCTCCAATAATGATTAACACAAGCGCAACAAATCTGATTCTGAAATTTTAACCAGACCGAAGTACATTTTATCACTTTAATTTAAATGATTTGCAGCACACATTTAAAAAATCTCAATATTTTAAAGATTTTTAAGAACAAATTGTAAAAAGTAAAATTAAGAAAATATTAGAGACCATTGAAAGCTTCCACTAAAATCATCTTTACTATTTCATTCCAGTGTTGAATTCACAAGTACACATCAGTATGCTTTATAAGGTAATGATTTGGTGTTCTTGAATGAAATCTTATTTAATCATGAAAAGTAGAAAACCTTCTGCTGTGATCATCAAAATCCTCTTGTGATCAGCTGAATGGCACAGTACTGGTAGTAACCCAAAGGTAACTGAGATTTTAAATATAACCAATGACCATGAGGAAAAGAAGAGTCCAATCCTGGCAGAAGGATTCAATCAGCATCAAATTGYATTCTTAAAATTTCAAAGATTGAGTACACATCAAGAACTGCTGCTAGGGGACACTGGGGACAACTGCTGCTAGGCTTTACCCATCCAGACCCTCCATCCACTGTGATATCACATCATTTGAGGATGCCTTAATTACAATGAGAACTATGTTTTTATTAAAAACAAAAACAAACAAACAAAAAAAAAAACAGACTTAAATGAGCGAAGAACAAGGACAAGTAGCATAGCTGCTGACAGGGATGACCACAAACTCATCCAATGTCACTCAAAAACTGTAGAATAATATTAAGTGGCCTTTAAACACAGCTAGGGTGAAGCTGGGGTGGGTCAGCGGTAATGATGTTGTTAAGGCATTGGATTATGGTTTGGAAGGTCCCAGTTTCAAACCCCACGACTACCAAGTTACCACTGTTGGGCCCATGAGCAAGACCCTTAACTCTCAACTGCTCCGATGTATAATGAGATAATAATGTAATTGGCTCTGGATAAGGGCGTCTGCCAAATGCCCAAATATAAGTACACAAAGAGAATGGTTAAAAACAGCTACCTGAAAGCCAGAAAAAGCATTTTATGAATGAGAAACTTTTGAGAATGAGTTTTGCAAATGACATAGGACATTGTTCCTTGAATAACTGGAATAATGTCATCTTCCCTAATAAGTCCAGTTTTTATCTTTGCCCAACACATGCTCTCTATGGTTAGTGAGACCTGGAGAGGCGTACAAGCCACAGTGACTCACAGAAACTGTGAAATGTAGAGGAGGAATGGTGATGATCTAGGGTTGCTTTAGAGCTGATGTATCCTCATTAAAAATCTCTGTGATCAAAGTTTGATTGATAGTCACAAGCCATCAAAAAACTTTGACACTCTTTATTTGCATCAAGAGTGACATGAGGTTACCCGGCAGTAATGTAAAAGATTGGTAATGTGCATACCAAAAGGTATAAAATATCTGTTTACAAATCAAGGTTATTCCACCAAATAGCATCTGTACACTTCCTAGTTAAAACATTAGTACCACTTTGTTTGAAAATTAATATGAACTTCTTTTCTTTGCATTATTCAAGACATACAAAAGCTTTTTTTTTTTTTGCTTTTATTTTCATGATACTTAAAATACATATTTCCAAAATTTATCATGAATGTAAAAAAAAGTTCAGAAGCAGTGCTAATATAGAAAAAGTAAAAGGTGATGCCATAAAATCATCATACATTTATGGTGCCACAAAAAAATATATTACTATTATTGTTAATATAATTATTTAAATTAATTATATAATAATTATTATTTAAATATTTTTTTATGGAAGTAGCCAATGATGTTATGTCTAATTTCCTTTGTCCTTAATCCATATACTAAAGGGTTTACAAAGGGAGGAAATATCATCACAGATACACCAAGGGCCCTTCTTAAGTACTGGGATACATTCTGAAATCGGTGTGAAATTAGGGCAAAAAGTGCATTGAATTCTACACATAAAAAAACAACTAGGTGYGTACTACATGTCTGAATTGCCTTGCTTTTTGAATCAGATTGTCTTTTAGAGAGGCAGGTTATTAGAATTTGGATGTATGTGAATAACACTATGAACACTGACAGTCCTTGAAGAAAAACTGTGATAAATAGTCCATAGTAGTTATTCAAACTTACATCACCACAAATTAACTTCATCAAACTTGGATTATTACAGAAACTGTCTACAATTCTTGTGTTACAAATCACTTCACGGTAGCTCAGTGCAAGTAGAAAACCGATCATTGTAAAATCAAGGGTCCATATTGTAAGGATTATCTTTAACAAGTTATTTGTAGACATTATGGTGTTATATTTCAGTGGGCAACAAATTGCGATATATCTGTCACAAGCCATAGCGGTTAAAATGAGAAGTGATCCAGACCCATACAAGTGTGTCAAAAAGGCTTGCACATAGCATGCAGAATAAGTGATTGATCTATTCTGTGATAGTATACTAGACATAATCTGAGGGAAAAAAGCAGAGGCGCCAACAATGTCATTGACTGGCATGTTAAACAACAGTATGTACATAGGTTTATGGAGTTTTTGATTCAGAGAAATTGTTAGCATTAATGTAATATTGAAAAGCAAAATAGCAGAATAAGTAAGAATTCCAAAGATGAACACTGGTACAATGTTAGATGTTGATATGTCCAGAGGTTCTAAAGTAAGTAGATTTGTATAGACAGAAAAGTTAGACTCCATTATCCTTTTTTTATCACAAAGCAAAATAAAAATACCTATATAAACAGAAAAAAGTCAGTGCAGATGAACGCTCATAAATATGTACCTTAAAAAAAATACAATTTGTATGGTTACTTGAGATCTATCATCATACTGCTTAGCCAAATATTATATGATTTAAACTGAGTTTTGTGATATTTCAAATGCTCCTCTTTTTAAAACAGCAGCTTGCAGTTTTATCTAGTTTAACTTAACAGTCAATATCCCAAGTGATCAGTTTCATGGATACTTGCCTTGGGAAGAAACACTAGGGTTCACCCCTTCTAGCCCTCCATCCACTGTAATATCACATCATCTGGGGAACAGCCTTGTTTAAAATGAAAGCATTGAGTATTTATGTAACAGAGTCAATGTCAAAAATAACACTTTGAGCATCATTTATAAAATGGGAAGCATTCAGAGCCATTTCAATACTAAGTCAGAAAAGGAAAATAAATTAAATCATAGAAATTCTACTTAATTTTTATGTTATGATGTTTAAAAATTACACCAGATCTTTATACAAGGTTTAAAAAAGCATTTTCCTGAMTTTAAACATACACTGATCAGCCACAACATTAACATACTGTATCAACACTGATCAATTACTATAAACCAGTAAACTGGTGACAGGATCCATGGACACCAGATCCTCAATTTTCCTGTGAGGACCAAAGACCAGACTGTCTGGTACAGTCACACAGAAAAGATAATCCAGCACAAATTGCTAAAAAAAAAAAAAAAGAAAAAGAAAGAAAAAATGTTGCAAAGTCATGTTAGAAATGTTAGAAAGGAATTAGAACATACAATGCATCACAGCCTGTCATTCACATCTAGGAGGTAAAACAGCCCATTATAACAGGCCTTATAAGGCATACCTGAGATTTATCACAACTTTAGCTTTTACATGCAATTAGTTTCTGCTTTTACATGCAAATAGCTTGACCACTTACAGGTGAAGTGAGAAACACTGATCAACTACACTGCACTACAATTGGTGACAGGATCATGGGCACCAACATTTCCCTGTCTTATGAATGCCTTTATATGAAATAGTAGTAAATAAAGCAGTTATGCAGTTAGACCAGTTATGAAAAAAGTGTGCTATACTAAGTAAGCCAATGATTCAGTAGCTTCAATAGATCTTTCTTCAATAAATCTTTTACACCTTTTACAGCAATAACCTAAAGTTGCAATATTGTGTATGACTTTATCAGTCTGTCACATCATTGTGGAGGAATTTTGGCCCCATTTTTATTTACAAGTTTGCTTCAATTTATTGAAGTTTTTGGAGAATGTGCTCATGCATAGCTGAAGAGCATTTCAGTATGGCCATTCTGATGTACTGTAGATTTACTGGTGTGCTTTTGATCATTTTTGATCACCTTTGGTCTCATTTGTCCTAAGGACATTGTTACAGAAGTTTTAAGGTTTGTTTACATACAGAGATACTGTACAGACTTTTGAGAGCCTAAGTCATGCTCTCTCTTTCTTTTAGAAAAAAAAAGACACTCCCTTCCAAACAAACCACTCTTGTTCAGTCTTCTTCTAAATGTTTTTGATCTGAAGGGGCTGAGATGTATTTTTTTTCTTTTGTATTTCTTTGAGCATTGGGATGAAAGTGCTGGAGGTCCACTCCTGGTAAGATTGGTAATTGTCTTGTGAATAATTTTTCTCGCTGCAAAATGATGAACTTCAAATTGTTTGGAAATGGCTTTATAACCCTTTAATGTACAGCAACAATTGCTTCTCTAAGATCATTGCTTATGTCTTTTTTATTGCCATTGTGTTAACATACCTGAATGCTCTAGATCAGCAAACTGCCAAATCTTTTAGTTTTATAGAGTTCTGCAAACCTGCTGATGATCAAATAATGAAGGGTTGATGATTAGCAGCACCTGGCCGCAACGTAACTCTTTAAACCAATGAAAGCAGTAAGGGGGGGGGGGGTACTTATATTGCCTCCGTGTTTTTATTTTCTTTTTGGCTTCATTTTATTAAATAAACAATGTCACAGTGAAAAGAAAGTAATGTGTTGTTGTTTATCTGGGGTTGTATTTGCCTAATACTGAGACCTGTTATTATCAGATGTGATTTATTAACTTTTTACACACACACACACACACACACACACACACACACACACACATTACTAACATTTGAACAAGACTATATTTTCATTGCAGAATTATAGGTTACGTAAATTTCTCACTTCAATACATTTGTATTCTCATTTCAATACATTTCTTCCTTTCTCATATATTTGTCATACATTTTCACTGGTTGCACTAATTAAATTGTTCCGAATTGTGAATGATTTCTTATGTATACTTACAAAAAGACATATTTATTTAAATTAGAACATACATTTTGTKCAATAAAAATGTTATTTAAAGGTATTTCTTTAGTCTGGGAAAAGCACTGATTCTTGGTTTTAGGTAAATAAATTGACCAGATCTCAGATGGTGTGGAGGATTCACTTAATGGCCCTCATGAAATTTAACTATATTATATGACTTTTATTAAATATGTATAAAGAACTCATGAAGATGTTGCCTGGAGTTAGGTATCAATCGTTCTTGATGACCTGGTGACTTTACATAGATAACTACTATAGCTAGCTCGCAATGCTAAAGCTAGCTTGCAATGCTAATCTGAAAACAAAGCCTGCTATTTATATACTTTGTTATTACTTTAATTTAAAGATTTTTTAGACAAATTAAAAAAGAAATCCCAAATCTTACAGCATGACAATCACATGTCTCTTGTTTTTATCATCTCCCTCATCTTCTCCTAGTCTTAACAATGGTGGACATTCTTGAGATACATTGGAAGACAGCATTAACTATCAGCTCTGGTCTCTTTAAGTTCTGAAAAATGCCATATGGGGTCTCTTGTACCTCCATGGAATACCAAMGTGTAATTAATGACTTTCTTTTGGCCATGATCGGAAAATATGTCAAAGCCTATATTTGATATAATGATTTATTCCTCTTCTCTGGAGAGCCATGTAAATCAGGTCAAACAAGTACAAACATCTATGCTTCTGAAGAATCAACTATATGTCATTTTTGAATATATGTCCAGTGGATTAGTATATATAGAAAAGATAGCCTTCATAAGCCTTCTTTTAATCACATAGCATAATGAAACTACCTATAGAAAAGGAAAAAAGTTAATGCAGATGAAAAGATAAATTCAACACCCTTTTTAAACAAACAAACAAAAAAAACATACAATTAGTATGGTTGCATGAGATATATCATCACAATGCTTAGCCAAATATTGTACAATTTATGAATCAAGTTTAGTGACATTTCAAATTATTATCTTTTTAAAACAGCGAACATTAACTTGCAGTTTTATATGTTTTAAATTCACAGTCAATATTTTTTTTTTCAAAGCCAAAGAGATCAGTTTCATGGATACCTACCTTGGGAACAAACCCTAGACTTTACTGATTCAGACCCTTCATCCACTGTGATATCACATCATCTGGGGATCAGCCTCGTTTAAGGTAAAAGCATTGAGCAGTGAACGGAATTTTCTAGGGAACCTCTCAAAGTCAAAATGTACACTTTACATATAAATCACATATAAACACACAGCATCACATATACATTGGGAAGTATATCAGAAAAGGAAAATATAATAATTGTTACAGAGTATATTTCATTATTTTACAATATATTTTCACCAGATCTTAAAACGGTAAACAGAATTTTCCTGAATTTAAACATACACTGATCAGCCATAACATTACCATATTAGCATTGACCAATTACTAAATGCCTGTAAACCGTTCACATGATCCATGCACACCAGAGGCTCATTTTGGCCATGTGGACCAAAGACCAGACTGTCCGGTTTGATCCCACAGAAAAGACAATGCAGCACACATTGCTAAAAAAAACAAACAAACAAACAAACAAACAAACAAACAAACAAAAACAATGCTGGGCATATTAGAAATGGACCAAAAACATCCAGTTCATCACAGCCTGCCATGCATCTAGCATACAAACAGTCCATAGGCCTTAGAAGGCATACCTGAGATTTATCACAACTTTAGCTTTTAGTGTAACGACGTGGGTCTGACGAGGGGCAGAACCGTGCCTAAATTCTCTGCACTGTTCAGAAYGGGCAGATCTGCAAGCTGTTACCCCGCGGAATTCTGAACAGGCAGAGTCGCGGCCAGGTAGACATGCAACAGCACCATAAAGCAATTAGCCTCAATGCCCCACACCTAGTGGTGTGTTTAAGTGTCCTGATACCTCTGCACTTTGTGCGATCATTTAGGTAGCACTGGTAAGGTATCAGGGCCAAAGACAAAGACAGAAAGACAGAGAGACAGAAGCAAAGCCCAATCTAAGATGTTGGCGAGAGAGAGAGAGAGAGAGAGAGAGAGAGAGAGAGAGAGAAAGCGGCATACATCAGCCTAGCGTGTACACTCAGTGGAAAGGTGTATACAAAAAAGCAAACTCCCTTTCTCTTTTCTAAGGGGTGGGGGCAATTCCCTGTGGGGGCAATTTACCACCCCAAAAAGTCCCATAAACTTTGAGACCAAATTTGACGGATACTTCCGCAGAGCAAGGATTTTATAGACAGATCAAATTTACTACATTTGAAGAGCTTTGCGAGCTGTGTCAGAACATACCCCCAAGAGGGTATACTGTAAGTTGTACTACTGGGGCACATGAGGTGACCAAATTTTCCCCTCTAATCGRGAATTTGTTGTGTAACTAGTCCCTTACAATTTGTCATAGACCAATGAAAGTGGTGTCAATTCGTGCAGTCCATTCGGAAATTGACTTGACATGACTTTTCTAAAGGGTGGGTGGTAAACTGCCCCTGTAGGGCACAAGAGCTGCCCATGGTTGCCCCATTGAACCTACAGTATAATGGTAAATTCCATAGGAACTTTTAAACATTACTTTAGCACAAAATAACTTGAAATAATCATTTCCTGTATGTATGACTTTATTAGTTTCATTCACTCAGTGACTGCGATTTGCTGCAAAAATAAGCCAAAATCATCACTCCTCACCTGCCATGCTTGACACTGGGTATGATGTGTTTCTGATGAAATGCTGTTGGGTTTCATATAAATGAAATTATATTGAAGTAACCCAGAAGAAAAAATGCCCACAAACAGTAGACGGTTTTCTTTCTAAAAAGTTTATTGCCAAATCAACGCCGGACACAAACAGCAAAAAAGCATAATTATTATTATCATGCTTTTTTGATGTTTGTGTCCAGGTGGAATAATTATTTGACCGCGAATGGCTGGAATGACTGAAACAAAGCTACTAACATTGTGTACCTTTCACTTTAAAATAAGGCAGTGTTTAATTAGTAATTATATCTTTGTGCAATGTTTTTTTTTTTTTTTCTGGGGTACTGATTTTACATTTTGTCTGCTTTGCAAAAGCTGCCTTCTTTGTGATCTGTGTATATTATGACTGCAACAAAGCTGCTCGTATCGGCTCATATCGGCAGCGTTTTGATCCAAGGGGAGATGAAAAGTGCAAAGTGAAAGTGTGCACCAAAAACAGCAGCTTTATTTCATTTATAAAATGCTCAGATCACAAACAACAACATAGCACAAGGCATAGTGTCTGTGATGTCTGACAAGTTCTGAGTGGATAATATTACATTTATCTTTTTCTTCTTACCTATTGTTTCTCCTAGGTTTTCCCAGAGCAGTTCATTTGAAATGGTGTCACTTGGGCATTAAAAAGGATGGGTCATGAAGTCTTCAGGTATATAAAATGGTAAGACGAGGCAAATAATGGCAATTTTATATAAATATATTCAAAAACACTGTACATCTGAGAATCTTATACTCTGACATTAATTGTTCATTGTTTTGATMAATTCTGTGATCACACATTTGGGTAAGTAAACTAAGGGTATTTTTAAAACAATTATTTTTGTTATAATTTTTTTTAAGTGTATATTTTAGACATAGTGTATTTATATGCATAAGACTTGTATTCTGTCTGTTCTCTACTTTTTTCTTGCCAGACAATAAAAAGGGATAATGGATTCCAATATGTCAACTCTTTTTACTTTGGAGGCTGTAGATGTATCACCAACTTATATTCTACCAAATTTTATTTTTGGAACTCTAACATATTGTGCTATTATGTTTTTCAATATTACATTACTGTTAACAATTGCACTGAACCAAAAACTCCATAAACCTATGTATATACTCTTGTTTAACATGCCAGTTAATGACATGGTAGGTGCATCTGCCCTTTTGCCACACATGATGTCTACGTTACTGTCACAAAATAGATCAATCACTTATTCTGCATGCTGTGTGCAAGCCTTCTTGATACACTTTTATGGGTCTGGATCACTTCTTATTCTGGGTGCCATGGCTTATGACAGGTATATTGCAATTTGCTGCCCATTGAAATATAACACTGTTATGTCTCCAAATAAGTTGTTTAAAATAATCCTTACAGTGTGGACCACAGATGCTGCAGTAGTTGGTTCCACGCTTGCATTACACTATCGTCAAGAGGTCTGCACCACAAGTATAGCGGACACTTTTTGTAATAATCCAAGTCTGATGAAGCTGATATGTGGTGACACAACCCTGAACAACTACTATGGACTTTCAACGACAATTTTGTTAAACTGTTTAGTATTGTTTATAATATGTTTCACATACATCCATATTCTAGTCACATGTGTCTCAAAAAGACAGTCTGGTGCAAAAACAAAGGCAATTCAGACATGTGGTACACACCTAGTCGTTTACTTATGTTTTGTTTTTAGTGCACTGTTTGCCATAATTTCCCACAGATTTGATAATGTCTCCAAGTATTTAAGAGTGGTCTTTGGTGCCTCTGTGATGATATTTCCTCCTTTTCTTAATCCGCTTATATATGGATTGAAAACAAAGGAAATTCAACAGAACATTCAGGTCTTCTTCTGTAAAAGATATTTCAATCATAACAAATAATGATTTGTGTGATGTTTGACTATTTATTTCATAAACTATTTGTAGAATAACGTATTATTATAACATGTTAAACTRTCACAAAAGGTTTTTTTTTAGAGTGGTTTTATTTATTTTTTGTTTGCTTATTTGCCTCATCAATAAGCCTGAGTTACCCCTAACCAGTTGTGAAGAAACACTGTAGTTTTTGGTCATTTTAATACTTAACTATATTTAAATAACAAATATTGTAGAATAAATAACATTTAATTCATTAAATAGTTTTGATTCCATGTGTTATTGAATATTCTTTATTGTCACTAAATTAGCCCTTGCAGTGGAAACTGAAAATATTTTAAAAATAAATAAAAAATATGTATGCACACAAAACACACTAGATGAGTATAGAGCGATGAGTGGGTCAAGGTAAGAAGTTAAGTGCATGAAGCAATGCACCGATCATCCATTTTAGCCACTGTACAAGATTCCAGAGGTAGTTTTATGATCTGGTTTTGCCTCAGTTGCTCAGGTCTAGGCAGTGAATAGTACCTATAGTAGCTGCATTGCTTCCTGATCTTCTCTTCTTAGTCTGACACCACATTGCTCTGTTAAAGACAAAATTTGGACTCCTCAGGCCATTCGACTTTTATATATTACACCACCAAAGTCCAATTTTCATGTGTCATCTCAAACTGAAGCCTCTTTTTTAATGAGTCTTCCTAACAAAAGTTGTTGTCCATCAAAACATCTGCAGCAACTGCATATCAACATGGGTCAAAATCTCTAAAGAATTTTGAATCTATTTTGTTGAATCTATACCATAAAGAATTACAGCAGTTCTGAGGGCAAAAGGAAGTCTAATCTAGTAATAGCATGGTGTACTTAATGAACTGACAGAGTGTGTAGAGTACAGACCAAATGTTTGGACACACCTTCTCATTCAAAGAGTTTGAATTTGTATTATGGCAAGAAAAAAGCAGCTAAGTAAAGAAAAACGAGTGGACATCATTACTTTAAGAAATGAAGGTCAGTCAGTCCGAAAAATTGGGAAAACTTTGAAAGTGTCCCCAAGTGCAGTCACAAAAACCCATCAAGCGCTACAAAGAAACTGGCTCACATGCAGACCGCCCCAGGAAAGGAAGACCAAGAGTCACCTCTGCTGCGGAGGATAAGTTCATCCGAGTCACCAGCCTCAGAAATCRCAGGTTAACAGCAGCTCAGATCAGAGAGCAGGTCAATGCCACACAGAGTTCTAGCAGCAGACACATCTCTAGAACAATTGTTAAGAGGAGACTGTGTGAATCAGGCCTTCATGTTTAATATCTGCTAGGAAACCACTGCTAAGGACAGGCAACAAGCAGAAGAGATGCGTTTGGGCTAAAGAACACAATAAAGAACACAATAAAGAAAACTCGCTGAATGAGAAAGTGTGTCCAAACTTTTGGTCTGTACTGTATATGTTATGCAAGTCTTGCAGTCACTGTTTAAAAAGCATTTGCACCAAGTATTWAAAAAAATGGTCCAAAATACTTTTGATCCTGTCAAGATGAGTAGTTACAATTCCTAAACAGTTAATCCAATAATTTTAATATTGTTAAAACTAATTGTGTTAAAGCTAAAAGTCTAACACTTAAGTCACATCTTGACAGCTTGCAAATTTTCAACATAGGAATGGGGCCAATTCAAAGGCAAAGGGTTTTAGGGCAACTAATAGCAAAATTTTGTTGCTCAGAATGAGCTTTATCTTGTCACATGAGACTGAATTGAGCGGTCCCATTGGAAGCTCGAATTGTCTTTTCTATTTCTCCTAAACCCCACTTATGAGAAACAAAGAAACATAACTGAGACACAACCCGAGACATACTTGAGAAATTTTTGAGAAATCTGAGATGTACATGAGAAACAGAACTGCATTCGATAGAGAAGCAAATGAGCCATATACAAGACCATATAAGGAGGTCAAAGCCAGATATAAATAAGATGCATGAAACAAATGAGAAATATTATAGTTTTATTGAACATAGCAAAAATCCTCAATTAACAGTATCCAGTGTAATAAATTTACAATTCACACAATATAACAGACACCAGCAAAATCTGGCAAATCAAGACACCAAATTATATAAAACGTCACCCAACCAGACAAATAAATTAAGTGTCACAATGCTCAACTTAAAGTATGATTTATATAGGAGTTGCACAAAGTCCACAGCATGGTGACAATCTTCCAGCRAAAAGAATCAGTCAAAAAGGTGATGGAAACATTTTTAAGGAAAATTGGTTGCTTTCTGTATGTAAAGGCTACAAGAACAGACCAATGCCAGGAAAAGTTCTCTCTCATCGGCTACAACGATCTTCTCTTGTGATGGATGTCCAACAAGTTTGTCCAAAGTCTGCATCTCCTGGAGTTGCTTAGTACTTAATTGAGAAAAAAAAAAAAAAAAACATTTGAGATTTACCTAAACACCATTTAGCTACTCCATTCCCAACTTTATGAAGGTTGAAAGGTGGGCTTGAGCTTGCTCATGGGCTGGTGCTTACCTAACTGATGATGTGGTGCTGATGGAGACACTGGAACATATCTAGTTACCTAATTATGCTAATCAGCATTCTAAACCAACCACAGGTAGCACTTGAATTCCTTTTGCAATTTAAAAACAAATGTATGCTTTAGAATTTTCAGGAGGCATACCACAGTTTTTTGTTTGTTTTGTTTTTACCACAGACTCTGTTGCTTTAACTTACATTCCCGCTACTTGTCAATAATATTTAATGATAGTAATAATAATAATTATGTTAATTCGGCTCGAAAAAGTAAAACCCACCTTCACCGTCTGCTTTTCTACTTGGTCTTCCTCTTTATTTTCCTCTATATTTGCGGCAGCCAACGTAGGTCATGCGTCACCGCCACCTAAAGGTGTGGATGAACGATGGATAAAGTGCTTTTGCTGGCTTGACACTGAAGCCTGGCAATGCCATGCACATTTCTCTAACACACTGCCCCTTTTGGCAGGCTTTTTGCAGGCTTGGAGCATGTGTGGGAGAATCTGTGGAAAATTATGTCTTTATTAGTACTAAAGTACATTATAAGTCTATATGTACTGTAGACTTAATTAAGGATTTGAACCAGACCTGGTTGTTCTCACAAAAAAGTCTCTAAAAAAAGTTGTCTAAATGGAAAGAGAAAATTACAATGATTTGGAAATCAAAGTACAATGACAACAGATAATGAAGTGGTTAAATATTAAATGTATTGCTTTGCAATACAGCTAGGCTAATTATGTCACTTGTCATTGTGTCACCTGGGCATTAAATAGGACTGGCCATGAATTCTTTGTGTATATAAAATGGTAAGACAAGTTAAATGATGACATCTTTTTTACATATTTAAAAATACTGAACATCTTAGATCCTCATACATTAACATTCAATTGTACATTATTTGATACATTCTGGGCTCACACTTTTGGGGTAAGTACTCTAAGAGTATTTTTAAAATCTAAGAGTATTTTTAAATTTAATTTAGAAAACATGTATATGTTAGAAACTGTGTCTTGATTTGCAGGACATTTATTTCATGCTGTTTTGTATAACATCTGTTTTATGACTTTTTTCTTGCCAGAATATCAATAAAGATAATGGATTCCAATATGTCCATATATTCAACTCTTCTTACTTTGGAAGCTCTAGACATATCTCCATCTTATATTCTACCAGTGTTTATGTTTGGAACTCTTACCTATTGTACTATTCTGTTTTTCAATATTACATTACTGTTAACTATTGCTTTAAACCAAAAACTTCATAAACCTATGTATATACTGTTGTTTAACATGCCAATTAATGACATGGTAGGTGCATCTGCCCTTTTACCACACATGATGTCTACTCTACTGTCACAGAATAGATCAATCACTTATTCTGCATGCTGTATGCAAGCCTTCTTTATCCACTTGTATGGGTCTGGAACACTTCTTATTCTGGGTGCCATGGCTTATGACAGGTATATTGCAATTTGCCGCCCATTGAAATATAACACTGTTATGTCTCCAAATAAGTTGTTGAAAATAATCCTTACAGTGTGGACCACAGATGTTGCAACAGTAGGTTCCATAGTTGCCCTAAACTACCGTCAAGAGATCTGTACCACAAGAATTGTGGACTCCTACTGTAATAATCCAAGTTTGATGAAGCTAATATGTGGTGACACAAGACTGAACAACTACTATGTACTCTCTGTGTCAGTTTTGTTGAGCTGTTCAGCATTGTTCATAATGTTTTTTACATATATCCATATTCTAATCACATGTGTCTCAAAAAGACAGACTGATGCAAAAAGAAAAGCAATTCAGACATGTGGTACACACCTAGTGGTTTACTTATGTTTAGTTTTTAGTATACTATTTGCCTTAATTTCCCACAGATTTGATAATGTACCCAAGTACCTAAGAGGGGTCTTTGGTGCGTCTGTGATGATATTTCCTCCTTTTATAAATCCTCTAATATATGGATTGAGAACAAAGGAAATTCAACAGAACATTCATACCTTCTTCCGTAAAAAGGTCTTTCAATCATAAGAAAATAATTATTTGTGTGATGTTTATTGTTTACTCATTTCATAAACTATGACAATCAAATATTTACAGAACTACATTGCTGAAGTGTGTGACAAAAGGCTTTTTTAGAATTATGTCTTTAAAGGTTATTTATGGTTGTTTGTTTGTTTGTTTGCTAGAAATGTTGTAAACSAATGACAATAGCCAAAGTTTAGAAAAACATTTTTATTTAGCCTATAAAAATAATTCTGCATTTATTTTTAAGTGTGCCAGATGCCACTGTTCTTATATGGCTCTTTGTCAGGGTAAATTGTTCAGTGTCAAACAGGTACATTTGTATGAATAAATTGTTTAAATGTATATATCATAAGCTACTGATAATTGATTTATGTGAACAACTCTGTTCTGATGTAAGTAGATGGTTATTGCTGTGCTCTTTGGTGGGAATGACAGGCTGATGACGTTTGGTTTGCTTTTCGGAAGTTGCCACTCTTTGTGATCTGAGTGTGTKGTGTCACCTGTGCCAAGTGTCAATAGGCCTTACATATACATAAAAAGTTGTTGATTATTCAGTAAAATAGAGGCTCTGCTAAAAAAAAGTTAGGCACATCAGTCACATTGCACCAAATAAAATGTTATGAGTCTTATGATTTAGTTGTTTTGCTATGCACACACATCTAAGGAGTTCCCCAGGGTTCATGTGGTGAAAAATAAGACCCGAACAAACCGTGCACAGTAAATACTATACTGACTGTTCAGTTTACTAAAACGTGTATGCAGATTCCTAAGCCATGCATGCAGTTTACTAAACTGAGCGTGCGGACTAATAAACCAAGATGCCTTTTTCTTCTCCCCACCCCTGTGAAAGCAGCGTATTCAGAGAAATGCTTGGTTGTGTACGGACCACTGAGCTTCTATGGATTTTAAAATTGACATTGTTACCRTTTTTTTTAAATCACTGATTTGGAAGCGATGGAGAATTTTCTTATCATAACATGCATTGTACTATTTTTAATCATTTTATACAAAACCCATGATTTTAATGCTATTTAAAAAAAAAAAAAACTTTGGTATTTTTATAAAATATTAGAATTTATATTTTATAAAACTTGATCACAACCAGGGCGGCATGGTGGTGAAGTGGTTAGCACCATTGACTTGCACCTACAGGGTCCGGGGTCTTTACCTGTCTCTGTGCACATGGAGTTTGCATGTTCTCTCTGTGCTTGGTGGGTTTCGTCCTGGTACTCCGATTTCCTCCCACAGTCCATCAGCTTTGGTAGTGGTCCACTCTCACTCACTCATCATCTATTTATTATGAAAAACAAAAAACAAAGAAAATGATTGCCTACACAGTGATTAAAAAACAATACAGTGCATATTATGATAAGGAAAATCTCCATCTCTTCCATTCCATTGATTAAAAAACAATTTAAATTTTAGAATCTAGGGCGCTGTGCACACCACTAAACAAGATGGCAGGTTCCGTACAATTTTGCACAAAAAAAAAAACGTTTAATACTACCTGCTAAGGCGACTACAGTTAAAAACTGTGACATTTTCACCCGCAGACATGGTTCCTTAAAATTGAAAACCAACCATTCACCACTACCGGCGGAGCACAGTTATGTGACTAGGCCTGCTGAAAGTATAGCGGTCCTGTTGGAGGTGTTAGCCGAAATTCGTTCTGAATTTGGCGGATCTGGCTCCAAATTGGACTGTAGATTATCTTATTGGTAAAATGGCTAGTTTGGTTGCTGCCCTAGAGAGAAAGAAATGGAACCAGGTTAAAAATAGAATAAAACAACTTAAATAAAAAAATATATTTCTCCAAGAAACCCATTTGACAAAATATGATATTAAACTAGTGCAGAATAGATGGCCTGGTCAAGTAATATGTGCAGCATACAATAATTATGCAAGAGGGGTGCTTAGACTTATTCATAGAAAGATACCATTTGAAATTAATAAAATAATTCAAGRCCCAGCAGGAAGATATGTACTTGCCCAAAACAGTATCCTATCCCTTACATTAAATATGGTCAGTATACATGGTCCAAATGAAGATAGATTGTGATTGTGGATATTAATCTGGTTGAAATATGGCGAGAGCAAAACTTTCATCAAAGGGAAGAGATCTTTGTAAAACACTATTGTAATAAGTGACAATGCAGCCATCACTTAAAATAATTTCATATAGACAAATTCATGCAGGAACTCCCCAACTGGTTTCCATGTGTTGGCTACAGAATCCAGACTTTGAAAATGAATGAAACTAGTGCCAGCATAAGATGTGAGGCATTTAAATCATGCATTAGAAGTGAAATAATTAGTTGCACTAGCTTCAATTCCAAGAAGAATGGTAACTAAAGTTAAGCTGAGGTGCAACCACAATTTTAATTATATTCACCTTCCCCCATAAGGTTAGCTGAATTTTCCCCCATTTCTCCAAGTTATTTCTTATGGTTTGTAGAAGTGGTCCTAAATTTATTGTGGGGGTCTCTTCTAATTCCCTGCTTATCATGATGCCAAAATATTTTATTCCTCTTGGGCTCCACCTAAAGCCAAATCTAGYTACCATATTTGCATTGCATATTCCGGACATAGGCATGGCTTCCGACTTTGTCCAATTAATTTTGTATCCAGAAACTTTTGAGTAGCATTGAACTGTCTCCATTAAGTGAGATAAGGAATTATCTGGATTTTTTTACCAAGGCCAGGATGTCATCAGCATATAAAAACAATTTATGCTCTTTGTCTCCCCCCATGCACCTAGGATGTTTTCGTTAGCTTTAACAGCAATGGCCTATTCTTTGCCGTTGGTGATCACACATGCCCTAGGTGTTTTCTATAATGTTCTAATCCACTTGATGAAAAAAGGCCCAAACCCAAAACCTGACAAAGTGGTGAACAAAAATTCCCAATGAACCCGATCAAACGCCTTCTCTGCATCAAGTGAAAGTGCGACGATTGGATCAGCTTTATCTCTGTTTAGCCAAATTAGGTGGWGTAACCTTCTCATGTTATCTGTTGATGACCTATTCATCATGAATCCAACTTGATCAGGGTTTATAATATTGCGTAAAACCTTCTCCAATCGCAATGCAAGAATTTTGCTAAGGATCTTGCAGTCCACGTTAATTAAMCTTATTGGTCGATMATTTGARGGTTCAGTGGGATCTCTATCTTTCTTAAGGATCACCGATATAAGAGCGTCATTAAAAGAGGAGGGAAGGGATCCACTGGCAAATGCCTCATTA
This sequence comes from Clarias batrachus, assembly GCA_003987875.1. Lineage (NCBI taxonomy): Eukaryota > Metazoa > Chordata > Actinopteri > Siluriformes > Clariidae > Clarias > Clarias batrachus. Next base: position 114,486 of record QMIH01001548.1, on the reverse strand, counting down.
TATACTTCTGTTAATTTGGGTGCAAGTAAKTCTATATACTGTTTATAATACTCGACCGGGAACCCATCCAACCCTGCTGACTTACCATTCCGCATAACAGATACAGCTTTTCTGTAATATGACCTTCTAACATATTCATTTCCTCTAGGGATAATTTAGGCATTTTAACCTTGGAGAAAAAACTGAGCAGTTCTTCCTGTTTAAGACCAACATCAGCAGTATACAATTCTTTATAAAAATTTCTGTACTACGTTGTTTATCTCCTTTGTTGATGTTACTATTGTATTTCCTTTCTTAATAGCTGTTATTAAATTACATGTATGTTTTTGCTTCAACTGTCTCGCAAGCAATTTGCCAGTCTTCTCCCCCTCCTCATAAAAAGTAGGTCCTAATCTAAATAGAGCATATTCCACCTTTTTATTATAAATTTCCTGCAGTTCAACTTTGAGTTTACAAGTCTTTTGATGTAATTGATTTGAGAAACATTGGGATAATTCTTGTTCAACATTCTTAATTTTATTATCTAATTATTGTATTCTGGCCTGATCTTTTCTTTTTCTCTTAGACGAATAGCCTATTATCTTTCCTCTAACATACGCCTTAGAGGCTTCCCATTCAGTTGACCTTTTTTCAGTGCTGCCCATATTAATCTCAAAAAAGGACTTCAAATCTTTTTTTAATAACAAACTGAAGGCCTCATGGGACAACAATGAAGTGTTTAATCTCCACCTGCCTTTTCTCTCTTCATCACATGAATTAATGTCAATACCTAACATCACGGCTGCGTGGTCTACGGACAAAGCGGACAAAGCGATAGCGTTTATTTTGCAGTGGGTAACTTGGTTTGCCAAGGTGTTGGATATCAGAAACATATCAATTTTGGAGTGGGATTTATGACATTGTGAGTAAAAAGTATATTCCCTCTCACGTGGATTCACCAATCGCCAAATATCCGCTAACCCATTATCTTCACTCATCATATGAATTGCTGCTCTGTCTTTGGGATATGTTTGGCCACTAAATTTACTTTTATCTATAAAAGCATCCCACACTTGGTTAAAATCTCCAGCTAGTATTATTTGGCCATCCGTTTCCCCCAAAGTCTTATTTAAATCATAAAAAAAATTAGGATCCCCTGTATTTGGGGGGTAAATATTACATAGCACCATTAGGTGCCATTTATTGTGGTCTGTAGGCCTGTGTCTTCCTTCTGTGGTCTTCCTTCCTTGTCTTTAATCTCTCCAGTCAACACAAACTTTAGATTCTTGTTAACTAATATAGTGACCCCATTCCGCTTACTGGAAAAGGAGCTGTGGAACACGTGTCCAACCCACCCATATTTCAATTTTAGCGCCTCTTCCCCTTTGAAGTGTATTTCCTGGATAAATGAAATATCTACTTTATGGTGTTTTAACTACGTCATAACTTTGCCTCTTTTTATTGCATTCCCACAGCCTTTTATATTCCAGGACATGCATGTTATATAATTCCCAACCATAGTGTGTTATGTGATATCAAGTGCATTATGTGATACCAAGAAAGAGAAATTAAGGAGTATGAAAGCCAATATTGTGTATATAGACCTGTATGAACATAGTAATCTGACCTGTGTACGAACAAACTCTTAATAGTAAACCTTGCCATGGTCAAACCTTTTTTTTAAAGAATGATTTATAACAAACAAAGCAAACACAATAAAGTGACATAAAATGCTCCCTCAAAACACACACTGGGAGCTTAGACCAATCTCCGGTCTTAAAGCGGTAGCATGAAAACAAGAAAAAAGAAAAAGTTGCAAACAGAACACGCRACAACAAAAAATAACTCCTATTGGTCCGTGGTGCACCACTCGTGCAGCTGATTACGTCACTATTCAGCTGCACGCTGCTCGGGCAGCCCACCATCCAAAGCYCAAAACCCACTCGCGTTTATCTACCCCTGGTTGACTTATATATTCCTCACCATCAATAAGCATTACTGTCTTATAAGAGCATACCTGTTTATGTACTGTCATTGCTCAGTGTGCTAATAAATCGCTCCGCTTCCTCAGTACTGGTAAAACTATGATTTTTACCTTTCCACGTAAATCTCAGAGTAGCAGGGAATGCAAGCGTGTATCTCACATTTAGCTTTTGTAGCAATTTCTTGGCAGACAGAAACGTCTTTCGTTTTTCAGCCAACTCCCTGAAAGACTCCCGCGTCATATCGGGAAATATGGATAATCTCGCATCCTCCCATTCAATCCCACGGCGCTCCCACGCGACTCGCAGCACTTTCTCCCGCGCTGACTGTCTCAAAAACCTAATCAGCACCAGCCTCGGCTGTTGATCCTCACTTGGCATGGGGGCTGGTATTCTATGAACTCTCTCAATTTCGAATTCCACTTCCATGTCGATACCCAGGCCTTCGCTCAGAAGTCATTTTAAACATCTCTCCAAGGTGCCGTTCGTCCCATACTTTTCTTTCAGCCCTACAAGCCTTACATTGTTCCTTTTACTATGGTTCTCAAGTATTTGAGCCCGGTCCCACAGAACTTGAATCTTTTTTCTTTGGCTTGTTTATCTGTTGACAGCCCCTCTGTCACATCCTCCAGTTGTGAGACACGGCCCTCAGCCTCCTCCATTCGGACTTGCAGCCCGTTTACCGTGTCTTTTAACTCCGTCATTGTCTCTTTAATGGCGATTGTGTCTGCTGCCACTACCTGAAGGATCTTGCTCATTTTAGTTACTTCAACAAAAACTTTTTCCAGGCTCACTTTTTCGTCACTCTGCTTTTCGGGTGATCTCGAAGCTGTCGTTAGCGGTGTAGTTTGTCTGGTCGCCATGCGGTTTGACTCCTTGAAATATTTGGATGTCGACGCCATTATAATGCCATCAAAAACGTGGTTAGGTCTTTAAAATCTGGATAAGGGACAACTTTAAAACATGTTTCAAACGGAATGTCAACTATTATACCTCATTAATTATATCATTATTAACGAATGGGCAGGAGCCAATCTAGCGAGCCACCATCTTGCTTGGGGTACCCACGTGACTCCTGTGGTCTTGTTTTTGTCAGAGGCCTGAGTGACTGAACTGGAGTGAACCCAATAGCAGACAATCGGTGATTAAGTCGTGTAGAAATTTTATTGAACACTGTAGCTTGGTTGAACAGGTGCAGCAGGAGCAGAGGAGAGAGGCAGTGAGTGTATGTGCTTGGTGACTGAGAGTGGGGAGACTCCTAGTGACGTGCAAGGGGGCGGGGCTATGACGCGAAGGAATCTCCACAATCCCGGAAGCAGTGCGCAAGGAAGTCTCACGGGTTCTTGCTATCGGATATGTGCTTCTAATCCACTTGACACGCAGTGGTTGTAAGGTGGAATGTAGCGGCTGATTTCCCTTGTGACAACAGAAGCCGAAGCGCTGCGCAGACGTTCTGTCCGGAACTCCGTAAACGCAGAAGAGCACAAACGCGGACGTGCGCGCGCCGTGGAAGTGCTCGTGCCACAGAAAAAGCCGACTCGCGAAGAAGGAGAAGCAAAAGACTAGAAGGATCGTCTTTACCATGCAAGGGTCGATATCCGGTGGTCCAGCGACGAGGGCAAACAAATCCAAACCGAAGTCTTGAAAGCATGCGAGGTCATACACATTAATCAGTCCGATCACAACAGAAGTACCAGGGGATGTAGACGAGAGAGAGAAATCCGTGGAACAGGCAGGGTCGAAAACAGGCTAGGATAAACAATTAATTTCTTCACAGAACGTGAGGCACACGAGTAAGATACTGTGGCGCTGAATAGTTCTCTCAGAGTGCTTATAAAGCTGGGGAATGATTAGTGATCAGGTTCAGGTGTGCGCTAGTGACAGGTAGGTGTGCAGGAAGAAGAGCTGGAGTGGAGTCTTAGCCTCTGAATGTGCTAGGTTGATCCAGCTGGTTCGTGACAGTTTTACGATTGATATACTATAGATATTTTTGTGCCTGTTACTTAGAGTGTCTTAACAAGGTATTTTGCTGTTCCCTTTCAAAAGCTACACTCGATGCTGCGTGAAAACGCTATGGGAACATCTCTTTGTTTCCGGTTGTGAAGCCTGTGTATGTCAAAACCGCCGAATACCTCGGCTTATAACCACTGCCAGGCATGACGTCACCGAATAAGGAGGAGTGAACCAGAAACATCCTCAGATCTTTTTGTCTTCAGGACCGCTTTGTGTTTGCATGTGTGTGCAACAGAATCACGGTAGGAAAGAAAAACTTTACTTACCGATAATGGCAAGAGTTGGTTGAGAGATGCGTGCCTCCGTGTGATTTCTTTCGGAGGCCGATCTCCACGACTTTTTCTTGAGTGCTTGGGTTTCAAGGAAAGAGCATTGTAATCTCCCTATTAAGGCACTTTGCGCGCGGCTCGCTTTCTTTAAAGAGAAACCACGAGCCGCGGCGCATTCCTGGGGCTCGCGTGMGTATGAGACGGTATTTACCCCTTTCTCTCCCGCTCGCCCCGGATCAGGAAGTTTTTAGCATCCGCCTCTCAAGCGCGCTCCGGCGCATCTTGTGAGCAGACAAAGAGACTTCCTCACATGCTTCCATGGAAATAGAAAGGTTTTAGGTTTTAGCGTCCTCTTCTCAAGCGCGTATTGCCGCTTTTTGTGAAAGGGCCGAATAGATTTCCTCTTTCGCCGCAAAATAATAAATAAATAAATAAATAAATAAAAGAATAAAAATAAATAAATAAAAAAAAATCCCCAAGTGCTCAAAGTTAGATGACTGGTTTCTGTCGGGTGGCCAGAGGAGGGGCCTCAACGAGGGTTCCTCCTCTTTTTTGGCAACCTCCATGATGAGTTAACTCTTTTATGGAATAAGCCTTATTCATCACCTGTTTTATGATGATACCCCAGATTGAAGAGCTCATCCTCCCTGAAAAAGCCCACACTGCCCAGCTGCACAGCAGCGGTCTCCAGCGAAATGTTAGGTAGGTGCTTGGTCCTTCCTGCCTTGTTTCAGGATGCTGGACACCTAACACCCCTCCCCCACGCCATCGGGTCCTTCTATCTGGCCTAGCCCTGTTACCCCGCACATATAAAATGCACGGATGCAGCTCTGGCTCTATGATTCCAGGGCATCCGTATTCTGAATTGTATAGATGACTGGCTGATCCTAGCTCAGTCTTAATAGCTAGCGCTTCGACATCAGGATGTCATCCTAGCTCATCTCCATTCTTTAGGATTGAGACTTAACGCTACGAAAGGCGTTCTCTTTCCTGTTCAGAGGACAACATATTTGGGTGTCACATGGATTCGATCACAAGGTGGGCACAGCTGTTTCCCACTTGTGTCAAACCCATCCTCCAACACCTTGAAATAAAACAAGCTAGGCCAGAAAGTGACTCCATCACTTTCAAAGATCTTAGGTCTCATGGCAGCTGTGTCCACAGTGATACTTTTGGGCCATTTTTGCACATGAGGGTGTTTTCAGTTGTGGCTAAGACCCAGGGGATTTCACTCAAGGGCCAATCCCCAGAGGCTAATAAGGGTTACGCACCGGGGCTTCATACCCTTTCTATGTGGTTCAGACTTTGGGTCCCACTTTAGGTCTGTCTTGTAGTCGCAAGATGCTAACAACAGACGCTTCCCTCATGGGCTGGGGTGCGGTCTTGGACATGCTAGCAAGCTAGCACACCAGGTTCTGTTTTGGGCACAGGACAAGTTCTTGTCCCTCAGAGCGATTTACATTCCGGAGCACATGAATGTAGGAGCGGACTTGTTATCCAGACAAGCTGTGACACATGGGGWCTGGAAACTCCACCCCAAAGTAGTCAGTCAATCTGGGAAAGACTTTATATAGCAGAGGTGGACTTCTTTGCGTCGGAAGAGGCAGCACAATGTCCCCTTTACTACTCTGACTCCTCCAGCTCCCCTGGGTCTGGACGCCATGGCCCACATTACGCCTTTATGTGTTTCCTATGATATTTCTGCTCCTAGGAGTCCTGGCGAGGGTCCGTCAACAGGGTTTGCGCCTCTTATTGATAGCGCCCCAGTGGCCGACCAGAGTGTGGTTCTCAGATCTAATATATCTCCTCGACGGCTCACCCTGGGTGATTCCAGTGAGGAGAGATTTTTTGTCTCAGGCGCAGGGGACAATATTTCATCCCCAGCCCAAGCTCTGGGACCTTCACATTTGGCCCCTGGAGGGGACCAACTAAGACATGCTGGTCTTCCAGCCAGCGTAATTGAAATCATTTTACGTGCCAGGGCTCCCTTCACTAGAAGAACTTATGCCCTCAAATGGAGTGTATTTGAAAGTTGGTGCATGGTAAGACATGTAGACCCAGTCCACTGCCAGATTGTTTCAGTGCTGGAGTTTCTGCAATAAAAGTTGTCCTCTGGCTTATGCCCTAGTACTCTCAGAACATAGATAGGTGGTATTTCGGCATGCTCTGACCGATGGGGTTTCTGTGGAAAAGCACCATTTAGTTGCCCGTTTTATTCGTGGAGCTAAACGATTGAAGCCGTCCACTAGAGTGACAGTCCCTTCATGGGACTTAGCTATTGTACTCGAAGGCCTGGCTGACCCCCCTTTCAAACTGCTAGAGTCAGTGCCTGTCAGGCTTCTGTCTCTTAAGATGTTTTTTCTTATGGTTATTACCTCTTTGAAGAGAATTGGAGATCTGCAGGCTCTGTCAGTCTCCCCATTCTGCCTAGACTTTGCCCCTGGGCTAGTCAAAGCTATTCTGCATCCTCACCCGGCTTTCTTATGCAAAGAGCTGGTGTTGAGGGACCAGGTGAGTTTCTCCTCCTGGTGGACGCCCAGGAATTTTGTGCTCTTGACGATTTCCACAGAAGAGCCGTCGATGCTGAGCGCAGAGTGATCGCTCCGAGTCCTCCTGAAATCAACAACCATCTCTTTTGTATTTTCGACGTTCAGAGACARATTGTTGTCTGTACACCAGTCCGTTAGCCTCTGCACGTCCTCTCTGGACGCTGACTCGTTGTTCTTGCTGATGAGACCCACCACGGTCATGTCATCAGTGAACTTGATGATATGATTGGAGCTGTGTGTCGCTACACAATCATGAGTCAGCAATGTGAACAGCAGGGGACTGAGCACGCAGCCTTGGTGGGCTGCAGTACTCAGTGTGGTGGTGCTGGAGGTGTAGCTCCCGATCCACACTGCTTGAGGTCTTTCGGTCAGAAAGTCCAGGATCCAGTTACAAATGGAGGTGTTCAGGCCCAACAAGCTCAGCTTCCCGATCAGGTGTTGGGGGATGATTGTATTGAATGCTGAACTGAAGTCTATGTACAGCATTCTGACGTAAGTGTCTTTCTTGTCAGGATGTGACAGTGCCAGGTGGATTGTGGTGGAGATGGCATCGTCCATTGAACGGTTTGAATGGTACGTGAACTTCAAGACGTCCTGTGAGGGGGGCAGCAGGGTCTTGATGTGTCTCATGACGAGCCGATCGAAGCACTTTATGATGATGGGTGTGAGTGCAACAGGGTGCTAGTCATTGAGACAGGACACAGAAGACTTTTTCGGCACGGGGACTATGGTGGTAGACTTAAAGCATGTGGGAACGACGATGCTGCTCAGAGAGATGTTTAAGATGTCGGTGAGAACATCTACCAGCTGTTCTGCACATTCTCTGAGCAATCTGCCTGTGATGTTGTTCGGTCCAGCAGCTTTACGTGGGTTGACTCTGCGTAGAGTTTTCCTCACATCAGCCGTGGTGAGACACAGCACCTGGTCGTTCAGAGGACGGGTGATCTTCCTCGCAGACATGTCGTTCTGCATGTCGAACCGTGCGTAGAAGCTGTTCAGTGCATTTGGAATGGAGCCGTCACTGTCACAGGCACGTGATGAAGGCCTGTAGTTAGTGATGGCTTGTATACTCTGCCACATGCGTCGTGTGTCACCGCTGTCCTGAAGTGATTGTGTATTCTCTGGTCGTGTGCACGCTTCGCCTCTATAATGGCCCAGGACAGTTTGGCCCTTGCTGTTCTTAGGGCCGCCTTGCCCCCACTTTGAAGGCAGGGTCTCTGGTTCTCAGAAATGCACGCACCTCCGCAGTAATCCACGGTTTCTGGTTGGGTCGTGAGATGATATTCTTGGAGACAGTGATGTCATCGGTGCACTTGTTGATGTAGCTGGTCACCGATGACGTGTACTCCAAGTTGGTGTAGTCGTCGTAAGTTGCAGCCTCCCTAAACATCTTCCAGTCAGTGTTCTCGAAACAGTTCTGAAGAGCAGAGATGGCTCCTGCTGGCCAGGTTTTCGCCTGCTTCAGAACCGGTTTCGAACGCCTGACGAGTGGTCTGTATTCTGGAATTAGCATAACAGACATGTAGTCTGAGTAGCCGAGGTGGGGGCGGGGCTCTGCCTGATATGCGCCGGGGATGTTTGTGTAAACAAGATCCAGCGTGTTTTCCCCTCTCATTGCAAAGTCCACATACTGATGGAATTTAGGAAGCACTGACTTGAGATTTGCATGGTTGAAATCTCCAGCAACCATAAACAGTCCATCCGGATGTATCTTCTGCAGATTACTGATCTTAGCATACAGGTCCCATAGCTTCCTTAGCATTAGCACTAGGTGGAATGTACACTCCGATAATGAAAACGGTGGTGAATTCCCGCTGTAAATAAAAAGGTCTGCATCTAACTGTCACAGTCTCCAGCAACGATGAGCAAAAGCTAGAAATTAGCACAGAGTTCTTACACCATTTCGTGTTGATGTAAACACACAAGCCACCGCCGTGAGTCTTACTGCACAGAGCTGTGTTTCTGTCGGCGCGAAACGAGGATAGTCCGTCTAGCTGAATGCCGGTGTCTTGAACTCTGTCGCTGAGCCATGTCTCCGTGAAAACAAATACAAATACACAAGGACCTTGTACCCCAATGGATTTGGAAATTGCTCATAAATATAAACCACACTTGTGGGAGTCTACTTGTCTTGGCAGAATTATTTTATAAATACATCCACATGTATACCTCAAATGATGTCAGCCTGTCAGAAGCTTCTTAAATGATGATACGATTTTCTGGAATAATCTGGAATCTATTTAAAGGCACTGAAATTTATGCACAAATGTGTCATTCATAAAGTAGATGTCCTAACAGACTTGCCAACACTATAATTTGTTTCCGTTCTGCCCCCGTGCTTGGTGGTTTTCCTATGAACACTCCAATTTTCGCCCCCAATACAAAGACTWGCAGATAAAGTTAATTGGCATTCCCAAAATGTCAGTAGTTTGTGAGTGAATGTCTCCTTGTGTTACCTGCCATGGACTAGCATCCTATCCCAGCCATGTGTCCTAAGTCTCCTGGAAAAGGCTATAGAGAATTAATGATTGAATGAATGAATAAATGAATGAACAAACCTGTTCTTATCTTGTGTTGTGTTATATTGTTTTATCATGTGTTTTTATGTTGTTGGTACATTTTACATAATATATTAATTTCTCTCCTCACCTTAACTAACATGTGGTCTTGTTTAGATTCATTACATATTGTATTGTATAATGCAAATTTCAACAGAAATATGTCAAAATGTTCAAAGTGATTTCTCTTGGACCCTCATAAAGTATCTATAGCATTTAGCAAAATGCATTTGTTTTAAAGATAACAGCAGGGAAATAAAAATTTATTTAACAACCCTTAGATTTAAATGTACTAAAAACATATTTTTACACCAAAAAAGTAAGTAATTTTAGATATTTGAAGCAGTTTTGAGCAAAATGCAGTTGATTTAACTGTTTAATTCATATTCACATTACTTTAAGCTCCTGGAGTTCTGTCGAGTGCATTTAACTCACTGTCTATTAGCACCTGATAATTATGACCTTTATTAATGTTTTTAAAAAGAGAGAGAAAAGAGAATTTCTCAAAATAATAGTACCCAAAATGTCCTCATATGAGGATTTTGTAAAAAATATATAGACAACGTTATTAGGTAAAATTGTTAAGGCCTCATACATTTGGGTATCAATAGTAAAACTGATGCCGCAGAATTGTGTTAATCTTTGTGTACAGTACATAACTTCTTATTGCAAGCTTTTGTTGAGACCAGATTCAAGTTGCTAATGAACTCTTGTGACATATGAATAATTTACAATGTCTTTTGAGGACAGAAATTAATATAAATGAACCGTTACACCCCTCTACTGACACAGTTGAAGCTTTTGTAAGGTGAGCCGGAGGTCAAATGCAATGGGAAAGGGAAAAAATGAACATAATGCAAACTGGTAAAATAATATTTGTTCTTTCTGATTATTTTTTTCCTACAGGTTCTGAATGGAGCAACAACTTTCAAATAACACATTTAGTTTTAGTCTTCAAATTGCTAGATTTGATGTCCCTCCTCAAGCTATTTATCCTGTTTTTATCATTGGGGCACTAGTCTATTTATTTGCAGTATTTTGTAATGTAACAATTTTAGCATTGATTGTTACCCAGCAAAACCTTCATAAACCCATGYTCTACATTTTTTTTAGTCTTCCTTTGGCAGACGTAATAGCAATTACAAGTGCTTTGCCTAGAGTGCTTCTGGATATTGTAACCCAAACAAATATGGTCTACTACCCAACATGTGTCCTACAGGGGTTTTTGCTTCATTCATATGGAGGTAGTGTACTTTTTATCCTGGCAGCCATGTCATTTGATCGTTATATAGCTATATGCAAGCCACTCAGATATAACTCTATAATGAGCCCATGTGTAGTTTGTGGTCTGATAGCACTGGCTTGGGGATTTGACCTTTCAATGATTCTTGTATTGTTTGCTCTTCAGGCTAGATTTCCAAAATGTAAGACATTTATTTTTAATGTCTATTGTAGTAATAGTGCACTCTTACAACTTTCATGTAGTGGTGACCTTACTGTGAACAATGTTTATGGATTAGCTGTAACTGGGGTAATGCAGGGCATTAGTGTGAGTATTCAATTATTTTCCTATGTACAAATTCTTAAGACCTGTCTTTCCCACACACACATTGAAGCAAGAAGTAAGGCTGTAAACACATGTTTAGCACAGATAATAACATTTGTTTTGTATGAAATTGTTACTACCTTTACCATACTTTCTTATCGTTTTCAGAATATACCACCTAGTGCACAACATATATGTGGTTTAATGATTTTCACAATTCTTCCAGTGGTTAATCCAATTATATATGGAATGAAAACAAGAGACATTAGAAATACTTTTATCATAGTGCTGAAAAAACGAAAGGTGGCATTTGGATAATTTTTGAAGAAAAGTTGTGTGAATAAGCATTCCATTCATTCCAATCGTTCCGTAAAGTCTGTTAAAATGTAACCATTTGCAGTCAGATTTTTTTCATAGAATAACAATTTGTATTTTTTTATTCTGATTTACCAAATTGATCTAAATGATTTTATTTCAGCCATGTTACATAAAAGCTTTTACAAAAAAATTATAGCTTTATGTATACCCAAGAAGTGCGTGTTATTATAAAAGCAAAGGGATTTTTGTTCATAAATTGCCTTTATGAATTGGTTTTAAAAAGCACTGCAAGCGCTGATAAGATGGGCAATGTAAATTTTWATATAACCGGAGTGGAGATATTTTATAGTTATTCTGTTATTTTTTTCCTTTTTTTGCAGCCTGAAATAAAGGCAGAAACAGTTTTAGTTTTATCCAGATGTGCAACTTCCAACACTCATTTGAAAGATATAACACCAACATTTCAGTTGAAAAAAAAAAAAAAACTGAATCACTGACTTATTTGCTCACTCTTTTTTGCAGAACTACTCAAGTTGAGTCAAATTTAATGGTGACTGTTTGTTGATGGCAATTGTCATGTCATTTTACAGATTTTCAATTTTCAGATTTCCTTCTGTCCCGAGATCCGCTCCAGTCCCTGCTTTCTACTTGTTAATTATCCTTGAAGAATGGTGAATTCCAAGTTTGCAAATGGTTTTATTATTCTTTCCAGATTGATGTGAAGCAACAATTACTTCTCTAAGACCAATGCTTATGTCTTTCCCTCTTGRCATTCTGTTTTATAGATACTTGTTGCTTTTATAGAGATCTGAACTGCTTATAATCAAATATTCATGGGCTAATAATTATCAGCCTCTAGCCTTTCTCTCATAACTTCCTCTCATAAATCCTGTGGAAATGATAAGGGGGCATTTTGTATTGGCCTCAGGTTTTCTTTTCTGTTTGGTTTCATTTTTGTTAAATAAATCATAGAATAGTGATAAAGATTATAGAGTTTTGTTAATCTTATTGCCTAGTCTGTGTTTTGTTGATTTTCTGAATCTTTGATTTTTTTTTTTTTTAGTGGAACCTGTATGAAGATATTTTATTGAAAATATTTTAATGTGGAACATTAGCATGGTGGTAAATTAACAGATTAACATTAATTATAAACTATACATCAGTAAACTAATGACAGGATCATGGACACACATGGCTCACCCATACCTGTGGGTCTAAAGGGCAGTCAAATCATAAAGAAAAGCCAATGCGGAGCAAATCAGCAAAAAAATAAAATAAAAAAACAATGTTGGACATGACAGAGTGAGACCAGAACACCCACTGCACCACAGCTCATTGCTCCCATGGGATACAATAGACAAATTCAATCCATAGAGACCCCATTCTGCAACCCACAGCACCACAAAGTTTACAGGTAACCCACAGATGTAGGCTCAGAATTTGCAGTGAATTGCAAAAATATTTAAAATCTGTCTCAGTCTAAATCTGTTCATTTGCCGGGCCCAGACAACTGCAGATGAAAAGCATCCCCACAGCATTATGCTGCTTCACAGTGAGCATAGTGTTCTCAAGGTTGTTGGAGGATTTGAGTTTGTGCAACACATTTTTTTTTTCCATGATGAATAAGAAGTGATATTTTAGTCTCAAAAGAGCCTACTTCAGCGTGCTTTGGTAGTTAGACACAAACCATCGTCTGGCAAACTACATACATTTTCATAAAGCATTGGCTAATTGTAACGCAGACTTTTTATTGTCAGTTGTTGCAATGATTGGGACAACAAAATATCAGGGAAAAGTGCATCAATACAGCTGTGCTGAACCAACTGCCAGCTGATGCATTCATTCCTTGAAATATTCTGGCAGCCCGCTACAGCAGCTCATACATAAAGGTGGCAGAAGAGATGCTGGGAGCAAAAACACAAGTGGTCAGCTCAAGCTTGCAGATCACACTACTCACCAAGCCAACAGGACGGCAGACTTCGGTAAGAAGACTGATAGGGGCCTGTGCATTTTTATTTACAAATCTTGGTGGACTAATACTACCTTCATGGAGAAACACTGCTTCTCTGACCTGGAATTCAATACATGCTAATTAAATATAAAATATTAGACTGTTTTGACCAGTAGCAGTTTGTTTACAGAGAGAATGAATCAACAGAAGAAATCATAGTATATTATGTTACAACACAAGGAAAATAAAAACCTACATGTAAGAATGTTGGCAGAATGGTGCAACAACAATAAATAAAGAAAATATTATTATGACTTTATAATATGATAGTGGACTTTCTACTACTGTTTCATTGAGAGTGTACTGACATASATGTTATTATTACTGGAATTGTGCTAAGAGCTGTCAAACACATCTTTAAAACTTGTAAGGACTGTCGACTTGGTTAGGTCAACTTTCTGAAATGTGGTCAGAAAATAAAATCCTGAACAAAGATCAATGCTTAGTAAATATGCATGCTAAATAATAATAATAATAATAATAATAA
>QMIH01001548.1:67319-99667 GCA_003987875.1 Clarias batrachus | reverse complement strand
TTTTTTTTTTTTATAAATTTTAACTTGACGAGTGAGGTCTTGATAACTGAGTAATGTAGTACACATGCGCTTTTTCTTCTGAGCTTTCACTTGATCACAACTGAGCCAAATGGTTTTTCTCTCTCTTGTGCTGTGGGATTATGGGTAATGTGTGAAAGTCATCCTACACAGTAGCCCCCATGCTCCTGCTTCTGCAAGGAAAAAAATAAGTTTCAAACCTTGTAGCAGTGTGGGAAACCAATGGGTTTAGAGGAGTGATTCCGGTAGTATGTGTGTGTGTGTGTGTGTGTGTGTGTGTGTGTGTGTGTGTGTGCACGAGTGTCTGAAAGTCATTCTATACGGTAGCCCCCTTGTTCGTGCTTCTGCTCTCGTTTAACACCAGTTACAGCATGCTAATTTGTAAAACTTTATATTTTGTATTAATTAATGTAATTAATTTTATATGAATGTTTTTGGGTTGTGGAACAAATCATTGAAGTTTTCATAATTTTATAGGGGGAAATTTGCTTGAATACAAACAAGCTTCCGGAATGGATTATCCAAGCTATACATTAATCTGCCCATTAATCTTTAAAGGTTCAGTTTTGATAATCTACTTATTTTTGGCCTAAACTACAATGTGTCACAATTTTTTTTTGTTTGTTTCTTGATGATTGTAGCGGCTTGTAGGTGCATAGTTAGTAAACTATACCTGTGGGGAGCAAAGGCTAACCTATCTGTTCTGATCCTGCACTAAAACCAATCTACAAAAAAAAAAGGTAATTGCTAGCCAAGAAAGAAAGGCACAAGAGGACCCAGTGCACCAAAGTCTACCCTGCATGTGGCCCAGTAGGCAAAGATCCTGCTAAACCAGAATTCCCAATAGACAAATTCTAACTCATGAAATAACTTTCATGATTGTACTCTTAATATAAAATGTACATCTTAAGTTTGAGAGCATATTGAAGTTGCTAATATCCTCAGATGACATACGAGTCACCACATTGACTTGGGAGGACATAAAATTGATATAAATATGGCTTACAATATCATTACTTTGACAGAGATTTTTGCAAGGTGAGGTTATAGGCATTGTGATAAAAAAAGCACAATCCATACTGTAAATCAGTAATTTTCTTGTTCCTCTCTAAGTCACCTACAGGTCCTGAATGGAGAATTTACTTTACAATAACACATTCAGTTTCAACCTTCAAATTGCCAGATTTGATGTACCTCCTCAAGCTGTTTATCCTGTTTTTATGATTGGAGCTTCAATCTATTTATTTGCAGTGTTCTGTAATGTAACAATTCTAACATTGATTGTGACACAGAAAACCCTTCAAAAGCCCATGTTTTACATTTTTTTCAGTCTTCCTTTGGCAGATTTAATGGGAATTACATGTGCTTTGCCCAGAGTACTTCTGGATATTTTAACCCAAACGAACATGGTCTATTACCCAACATGTGTCCTGCAGGGTTTTCTACTTCATTTGTATGGATCTAGTATACTTTTTATTCTGGCAGCCATGTCATTTGATCGTTACATAGCAATATGCAAGCCACTGAGATATAATTCTATAATGGGTCCATGCACAGTTGGTGGTGTGATAGCACTGGCTTGGGGACTTGACATTGCTTTGATAAGTGTGTTGTTTGCTCTTCAGGCAATATTTCCAAAATTTAAGACAATCATTTTTAATGTGTATTGTAGCAGTAATACTCTGTTACAGCTTTCATGTGGTAGTGACCTTACTGTGAATAATGCTTATGGATTAGCTATAACAGGGGTAGTGCAGGGCATTAGTGTGACTATTCTGTTATTCTCATATGTACAAATACTTAAAACCTGTCTTTCCCATACACAAATTGATGCTAGACGTAAGGCTGTAAACACATGTTTTGCACAGATAATTACATTAGTTCTGTATGAAATAGTTGCACTCTTCACTGTACTTTCATATCRTTTTCAGAATATACCACTCATTGCACAACAAATATGTGGTATGCTAATTTTCACACTTCTTCCCGTTATGAATCCAATTATATATGGAATGAAAAAGAAAGACATTAGAAATTCATTTATCATGGTTTTGAAAAGAAAATATGGTGTTTAAATATAAGTAAAATATATTTTGAAAGTTATTTTAAAGAATGTTACACTAATTTCCATTCTGTATGCTCTGTATCATTCAAGCAAAAACACCTAAAAGAACATGGTCCCTTTATATTCGGTAGCTTTTATATACTTATACATATACAAGTTTCATATACATAAATTTAGTGTTTGGTTCTTGTTGTGAATTAAACAAGTTTTAAATGGAATAGTATGTGGAAATACCTACATATGTATTGGCTTTTGACATTTACATAGCATACATCTTACACTGGCAATTATATAGTAATGTTAATGTTTAATGGGCGGTGGCACATCAAACAGTTAAGGATCTGTGTTAATGGTTGCAAGCTTCTACTGTTGAGCCCTTAAGCAAGGCCCTTACCCTATATGCTCCAGGCGTTGCTGTATCCTGGCTGACCCTCTGACCCCAGGTTGCCAACTGGGATATGTGAAAAAATTATTTCACTCTACTATAATGGACAAATAATCGAATCTTAAAAGGATGTTCTTATGTGTTTGTTGTCTCTATGAGGACATTGTGCAAGATTTTATTAGATTTTCAGTGATATTTCAAACTGTATAGCATGGTGTGAACAAAACCAATGACGCCAATCTGATCCCCTAGTCAATGTCCACAATGCAATAATCAACATCCATGTAACAAACGGATTAATATTTTTGTCAGAGAATCACACAAGGCCAGAGGGTAATCTAAAGCACAAGACCAAAAAACAAAGCTATATGTTATTATAATAATTTAGAGGTCTTGTCATACTTGTTTACAAAATTCACAACTGACATGTTTGGGTATTTTGTATTAACAGTGGGTAACATAATAAGAATTCAGCAGCTGTGTGACTTGGTATTGTGTGCAAAAGTCATAGATCAATTTCTACCTCTGTTTTGAAGCCATGTTTTGGAAACTTGGTGATTTTTTAAATAAACAATGTAAAACTTCATACCTATGAATGAGTTAAATAAGCTTCAGATTAACTAACATACATACATATTTGTTAAATCTTGTTATATTTGCCTAAATCTGAGACCTGCATACAATTTGTTGCTGCTGAAATAAAAATATATTAATGGTATATTACTGATGTACACTCACCTAAAGGATTATTAGGAACGCCTGTTAAATTTCTCATTAATGCAATTATCTAATCAACCAATGACATGGCAGTTGCTTCAATGCATTTAGGGGTGTGGTCCTGGTCAAGATAAACTCCCGAACTCCAAACTGGATGTCAGAATGGGAAAGAAAGGAGATTTAAGCAATTTTGAGCGTGGCATGGTTGTTGGTGCCAGACGGGCCGGTCTGAGTATTTCACAATCTGCTCARTTACTGGGATTTTCATGCACAACCAGTTCTAGGGTTTACAAAGAATGGTGTGAAAAGGGAAATACATCCAGTATGCGGTAGTCCTGTAGGCAAAAATGCCTTGTTGATGCTAGAGGTCAGAGGAGAATGGGCCGACTGATACAAGCTGATAGAAGAGCAACTTTGACTGAAATAACCACTTACAGCAGAGGTATGCAGCAAAGCATTTGTGAAGCCACAACACGCACAACCTTGAGGCGGATGGGCTACAACAGCAGAAGACCCCACCGGGTACCACTCGTCTCCACTACAAATAGGAAAAAGAGGCTCACCAAAATTCGACAGTTGAAGACTGGAAAAATTTTTCCTGGTCTGATGAGTCTCGATTTCTGTTGAGACATTCAAATGGTAGAGTCAGAATTTGCCGTAAACAGAATGAGAACATGGATACATCATGCCTTGTTATCACTGTACAGGCTGGTGGTGGTGGTGTAATGGTGTGGGGGATCTTTTCTTAGCACACTTTAGGCCCCTTAGGTTTCTTGAACATGACAATGAGTTCACTGTACTAAAATGGCCCCCACAGTCACCACATCTCAACTCAATAGAGCATCTTTGGGATGTGGTGGAACGGGAGCTTCATGCCCTGGATGTGCATCCCACAAATCTCCATCAACTGCAAGATGCTATCCTATCAATATGGGCCAACGTTTCTAAAGAATGCTTTCAGCACCTTGTTGAATCAATGCCACGTAGAATTAAGGCAGTTCTGAAGGCGAAAGCGGGTTAAACACCGTATTAGTATGGTTTAACTAATAATTATTTAGGTGAGTGTATTTGTAACACAAAATGTACATTCATATAATACATGTTACTTATATTCTACATAATAGTACATAAGTATTAAAACCAAGGAAGAGTAACAGCATTAGTCAATGACCAGTTTAACAAAAAAGGGGGAAAAATGCATATACCAAGGCCTAGAGTGTATCAATGGGGGAGACATTTGAGCTTTCTGATATATCATATAAAACTAAAGTTTACTACTTTTAAGCCATGTACATTTTACTGCTACCAGAATCTGGTATGAAAATCTGATCCAAGAAAAACCTTCAACCAACAACCACAAAAAAAACATAATCTTATGAACCTTTTTGCTAAAATGAAACAAACTTCAGTTGATCATATTGCTTAGATTGTGTTAAAAAAAAATAATGTGACTCTATATTTTACAATCCTAAACACCAACATAATTTTTTGCTTAATCTTACTCTTCACATATTGGTGGATTAAGAAGAGGGATTGTAGGTTKGATCTCTGACATGTGTAATTAAGAGAAATATCAAATAAATCAAAATATTGTGTTAAAGGGGGGGTATTTTAAATATTGTGTTGAAGGGAGATATACATATTTAACAAAATATTGTGTTAAATATGTGTTTGTTGTGTGTAGTAGATGACTTTTATGTAAGATCCATGCTGGCAACCACCACAAGTATATTTCAGATCTGTGGGAAACGATGCACAGCATAGGAAGCCATGACATGGCATTCCTAGATCAGACAGGKTTGAGACACTGATATTTGCAGCTTGGGGGAGTTTAGATTTGAACTGCCAGCAACCTCTGAGCTAGCACGACACCACAGACTATATGTGTAGTGCATAGTCTTTTATACTACTATACTGAACATTTTTTAACAAGCCGTACTACAACGTTTTTTAAGGCTTTTGAAATATATTATATTAACACCATTACTAATGATAAGGCAAATGTCATTCACAAGTTTACTAGTTTTAAATGAAATTAAATTTGTGGCTACAAGAAAAAGTAAATTAAAAAAACATGACCATGTTACTAAAGAACAATTGAAAAACTTAAATAATTATTTGTTGCATACTGTTCGCATGAATATAATGAATGAGTGAAGGACAAATCGTTTATATTCAGTTGCTTTACAAGTTCATGAAGTCTTGTAGTCAAACAAAATGTTTTAAGCGAATTTATGAACTTTTAAGACATAGCTGGTAGTGAGCTATTTTAAGACAAAGGACCAAGGAAATCACTTATAACAATGCAAGTAGCTGCTCTGGATTTTTTGTAAATTCATTCAAAAGAGCTGTGACTTTTCTGATGATAAATACAAGTAACTTTATTGAATAGCCAATGCTGTATTGCAATATTAACCCAGATAAATGTGCTTTGCTTTTTTTTTTACAAAAATAAAAAAAAAGATAACTGGGGCCAAGTCCACATGTAGCTGGGTATTTTTAAAAACAGAGATTTTTTCTTCTTCGTTTTTAAAAAATAATCCTGTCCACACCACCTAGGGTTTAAAAATATCTTTGTCCACATGAAAACGCAAAACGCACTGTTAAGCCCTTAAACAGGGGGCCAATCAAGAGCCTAGACAAAACCTCATTACCTGTTGTGCTTTGCAGATGTCAGACCGGGTCTCGTCCCAAACCGCCGTTGGTCTCTGCGGGGTCTGTGTCATCAGAGTTTTGTACAGTATGTAGCAGCAGTGAGCTTAGTAGTACATTCAGGCACCTCTGTTCATTAACATAATGTGTGAGTGACTGTACACGCAGTAAAAAGTCCAGTATGCAACGTTAACACAGTCACTAGTTTACTATACTGTAGGTACGTCCGCTATTGCACAGATCAAGGAGACGAGCACACAGACAATTACATTATCGGCACAAGGTGACATTACAACAAGCCGAAATCTCGGTTTCTCCTGTCCACACACCACTAAAAATGGAGTTTTGGAAAATCTTCACTTTGGCCAGAGTTTTCCAAAAGCTCCATTTTCAACGACCAAAACTTTGCGTGTGGACGAAAGACACAGTGAAAAATCTCAGTTTTTAAAAAATACCCAGCTACGTGTGGACATGGTCTAAGAGGTAAATAAGATACTGAATCTAATTGAAAGGAGACCTTGGATAGGATGATTGTGAATAGTGCCAAATTTAGCGTTAATCAACCTAATTGGTAAGCAGCCTTGTTACTCAGATTCAGATTCATTTATTGTCATTGTATGACTACAACGAAATTGAAAAAAAAATGCAATCGTTGGGTGAAAACACAAACAGTTACATTAAAAACATACGCTACAATACAATACAATACAAACAAAACAGAAACAACAACAATTWAAAAAAAAAAAAAATGACCTGACTTGAGTACTGACTTGAACTACTTCAGTATTTAAACTAGCTATGTGCTATAAATGTTGTTAATGGTGTGAAACACAAGTAAAACAAGTAAGATTTTACAACTCTTTTGATCAATATGTTAACTAAATCAGAAACATTAACAAGTGCACACATTCGAAGAGCGTGAAATGAGTCAGAAAAATCTGTAGCCCAGAAACCAACTGGGCAAGATTCATAGATCAGGTTACGGTCTTTACTTTGTCGCTCTTACCAGTCTGCGCTTTCAGAATGACCCCCCAAGTTTTTTTCTGTTATCTAGGATTATAAATGTTTTTCTCACATGGGGTGGAGATTAGATCATGGTATAGTCTTAGCAACACCATAAACGCTTATATTTAGATTAGAAAATCAATGCATTTTGTGTGGTCCTCATCTGAAAAGTGAATAGTCTATTTACAATGTAGTGAGTAAAAGTATAGCTTTTTGCATAAAAAAATGTAGGGAATAGAATTGAAAAGTATCACATAGTAAAGTATAAATGTAATAGGGGAAAACAACAACAAAACTTTAGTACAGTAACAAAGTATTTGTGCTTTGTAACTTTCCACCTGTGGGTGTGTGTGACAACAGACATGAGTCGATGTTATTAAAGCCATTGTACTCCATATCTGGAGCAGATTTTCATGTTTTGGCCATTATATGCTTGTTGCTATTGGTAAGTTTAATTTACCACCAAACAACAAAATCTGTCATTTATTTATATGAGAAATGGTGGTCACTTTTCTCCAGAAAAAAGTAACAACAAATCCAAGAATCATACCCTGGATTTTGCACTGCTAAATGCCGTTATACCTGCTGTACATGCAAGTTCAATCAGCATGCTTTTTTCCCCCTTTTTCATTTAACTAAATTACTATTTTTATCAGTTAAACAGTTTACCACACTGTTACGACCCTTGGCGGTCTAGGGGTATACGAGTCGCACATTTAAATTTGTGAGACAGTGGCAAGTTGAATTCCCAGCACGGGTAGGAACCAAAGTGATGACAAACCAAATACTTTGATAACAAAGGATGTTTATTTACATGAAGAACAGTACCAATTAAAAATGTTTTTGAAATGAAAAGAATTGGCACTAATAGAAAGACTGGCAATGGGTACGGCTGAAAATAAACCCAAAACCCAGGCTAACTAAACACAATTTTCCCACCCATCTAATCTCCTCTAAAAATAATTGAGATAAACAAAACACCCTAGCTGGCTACACTACCTAATTCAAAAAGGATACATAGGTTGGCACGCACCCTCTTTCCTAGTGTATCTCTAGACAGCAAATTACCTAGATGTTGAAATGTATGCCACGTGGCTTACTTCCCTGAACCAGTCTCTCAAAGTGTAGCCCAAACAAGGTGAGTCTCAAAAGACTGCCTTCAAGTCCTGAAGCAGTTTCTTAAAAGCCAGCTGGTGGATGAAGATTGGTTGAAGTACCAAGATGTTCAGCAGCCAATCAGAAGAGTGGAATGATGGGGTTGGTTGATGTACTGAAACTTAAGCCAACCAATCAGAAGCAGCAACAATGGATGGAACCACTAAGRACACTGAAAAAAAGAAAAAGGGCAACAGACAACCAAAACAACCATCCAGATGTTCTGGAACGTAACACACACATTACTATTTTAAGATTTAATTAAGATTTTTGGTCAAATTAAAACAATTGTCCTAAAAACAAAAATGTCAGTAAATATATGAACAAGATAGGAATTGCCCCATTTGTATCAAACTTGATAAAGCTTAATAAATAAAAGGTGAAGTCAAGGTATAGATTTTTCCTATACAGATACAAATTAAAACACATTTACGCATTATATATATGCAGTACAGTATAAATAGGATCAGGAGTCTGTATATATATTCAATGCTGTAGCTTTAGAATTAAGCTAAACAAGGTTAAAAATAAAATTAATTATTAACATTGTTTACCTTAATTTTAAGGCTACAGGCAGTGAGATGAGGCATTCTAGTGTAGTTCAAAAAAGATTAGCAGATATAAATCTCAAACTAGTTGTTTATAACTGAAGGAACACCTTTGCATAATGAGTTTCACTTATTGAATTACATTATAGGAAAAATAAACACAAAGAGAGAGAACTTCACATGTATATGGTAATGGTTATTAGGTTTGGTTCTAGCCATGCACTATTTCACCTAAAACAAGAACACAAATATACTTAAACTTTAATAATAATATAAGTACACTTATATATATATATATATATATATATACTTTTCTTAAGTATATGCCAATATATACTTAAGTATAGGCAAAACACTCCACTGTGTATACTTGTTAGCTTAACCAAGCAATGTAATGATAAATACATAAAAGAAGCTGAAAGCATACTTAATTGTTTTAGGGAAACGGTTATTAGCACAAGGATATATTAGCATACATGTATAAACTTCTTTTTTGGAAAGGGATGGCAAGGAGCAAAAAGGCTGACCAAGGCAAATATATCCTCGAATCAGCCTTTTACATTCCATCCCTCCTTAACCTGATAAACTAGAAGCCCCCACCACCCTGTGTCCCTCTCAAAAGTTTTATTTAATGTGACCCACATGACAGGTAAATGTATTGTGCTAATCTTATCTATATCATGAATTAAAACAATTTTTTTTTTTGTCTGTGATTCTCTGGTGACATGTGAGTCATTTGCATGGTCTTGAGAGGATATATAATGATTTAAATAGGAGTTACTATGTCGGTCTATTGATACAGTTGGGTATTTTTGCAAGGTGAGAGTCTGAGGTTAAAGCTGTTGTTACTGTGTAAAGGAAAAAAAAAATACTTCCAGTCAAAAGTTTGGACAAACCTTATAATTCCATGGTCTTTCCTGATTTTAATTTCTTTCTACATTGTAAAACAATACTGAAGGCATCTAAAATATGCAACAGTCTCCTCTGAACAGTTGATATCGAAATGTATCTGCTACGTGTGCTGTATAAAACCTTTATAAAGTTTCTAATCTGAGGTGATGTTTACTGGTAATTTTTTAAGCTGATGGGGCTAATTGAACTTCTCCTCTGCAGAAGTTGCTTTCCTGGGATGCTTTTCTTCATGAGAACCTCTTTCATCATGGTGCTTGATAGGTTTTAGCAAATGCACTTGTCAATACTGGACTAGCAAGAACTGTTTCAGAACAGCTGATTTAAAATAACAACTGACCATTGTTGTTATTTAAGTCCCTAATGCCATACAGTATGTGTTTGTTCATAGTTGTGGCCAAATATTTGACTGGTATATATGTGTACTATATGTCTGTGTGTGCACTCTGTAACTCTTCTGACCCCTTTGCAGGTTTCCGACAGGTTCTGAATGGAGCAACAACTTTCAAATAACACTTTCAGTTATAACCTTCAAATTGCCAGATTCGATGTGCCTCCTCAAGCTATATATCCTGTTTTTATAATTGGAGGCCTGGTCTATTTATTTGCAGTGTTCTGTAATGTAACAATTCTAGCATTGATTGTTACACAGCAAAACCTTCATAAGCCCATGTTTTACATTTTTTTCAGTCTTCCTTTGGCAGATACATTGGGAATTACATGTGCTTTGCCCAGAGTGCTTCTAGATATTGTAACCCAAACAAATATGGTGTACTACCCAACATGTGTCCTGCAGGGTTTTCTGCTTCATTTGTATGGAATTAGTGTACTTTTTATTCTGGCAGCCATGTCATTTGATCGCTACATAGCAATATGCAAGCCACTGAGATATAATTCTATAATGAGTCCATACACCGTTAGTGGTGTGATAGCACTGGCTTGGGGTTTTGACATTGCTTTGGTTGTTGTGTTGTTTGCTCTTCAGGCAAGGCTTCCAAAATGTAAGACAATAATTTTTAATGTGTATTGTAGCAATAGTACACTCTTACAACTTTCATGTGATGGTGACCTTACTGTGAACAATATTTATGGATTAGCTATGACAGGAATTGGGCAGGGCATTAGTGTGACTATACAGTTATTCTCCTATGTACAAATTCTTAAAACCTGTCTTTCCCACACACAAATTGATGCTAAAAGTAAGGCTGTAAACACATGTTTAGCGCAGATAATTATTTTTGTTCTGAATGAAATAATTACAACCTTCACAATACTTTCATATCGATTTCAGAATATCCCACCTAACGCACAAAAAATATGTGGTATGCTAATTTTCACAGTTCTTCCAGTTTTTAACCCAATTATATATGGAATAAAAACAAGAGACATTAGAAATTCATTTATACTAGTGTTAAAAAAACAAAAGATTATCTAAATTGAAATTATTTTAAACCAAAAGATAATTTGGATTAACATTATATTCAGTTTAATTGTTTTTGCTCTGTCAAAATACAACCATTTACAATCTGCTTTGTCTTTTTCAAACTTTTGTTCATATATACTCATAAAATAAACAGGTTTCTCTTTGTCTACAATGGGTAAATTCAGATGTATCCATCTCCTTCAAAGGACTATAAATTCATGTCATTAATCAGCGTATATTTATTAAAAATTTTAGTCTCACATGTAACCCCATTAGAAATATATAGGTTTTTATTTATTTATTTATTTTTTAACCAAACTTAAGTCAATGGTTTTATGGTCTTGTGGTGTATTAAACAGGTTTTCCTTGAAATTGGAATATGCATATCTATTGTCATTTACTTTGCATATATCTTACATAGACATTTATATATCTATGTGGATTTTTTCAATTCAATTCAATTCAATTTTATTTGTATAGCTCTATTAACAATCGTCATTGTCGGAAAGCAGCTTTACAGAGGCAGAGGGAGTCTGGATCAATGGCAGCTCAAGAACAGCATATGTAGCTTGACAGAGAGAGGGAAAGAGAGAGGGGGGGATGGCAGAAGAGGAGAGATATCAGTTAGGTATGGTCACAGTCACATAATGTATAATAGTCTTTATGACTCTAATATTTACAGTATTTAGTTTTTACAGATATTTTAATATCTAATAATATATATTTTTATATGTAAATTGTACCAACAAATTCTAATTCAAATTTAATTTGTCACATACACAGTCATACACAATATGATATGCAGTGAAATGCTTAAACAACTGGCCGTGACCTTAAAAATGTAAACACAAATAACAAGAAATGAATAGCTGAATAAAATATGAATAGGTTTAGCTGTAGAAAATAAAACATTATATATAAGAAATATAAAAAAAACATCTATACAAATGTAGAAAAAATATAGATGAATTTAAATGGAAATAAATGAAAAGGAAATGTCCAGGAAGTGTGCAAATGTTCATGTACGTGTAGATGTCCTTTTCAATGTGCAAAAGTGAGATGGAAAGTTCAGGGTGAGTGCAAGTGTGCTTGAATGTGCAAATGTACATGAGTACAGATGAGTAATGGGAGTATGGGTGCTTGGGAGCAGCGTGTGTAGCTCCAAACCATGATGAAGTCACACTTAGTAATGCATAGTCCAGTCGGGAGGTCATGAATGCATGAACTAGCTTTTCTGCATCAGATATGGATAAAATGTTTCTAAGCTTGGCAACATATCTATGGTGAAAAATGGTGTTTTTGTAATATTGGAAATATGATTTTTAAGGGCCAAGTTGCTGTCTAATATTACACAGCAAATATTATAATTATTATTAATCGTTCACTGTTGTGGTGGTAGTAATAGTACATCCTTCTAAGTGCATTTGAGTACTGGTTTTTGGATCAGTGGTAGTGCCCCGGAAAACTACCAAATATTATCTTAATAAATATGCACTGCCTTTTGCAAAGTAAAAGTACCTCAGAATGCCTCATAAAAGCAACAAAATGCAAATATATACTTGCGTAATAAGCACTGCCTTTTGCGATGTGGGAGCTTTATTTCGGTCGTAGTATACTCAGATCGCAAAAAAAAACAATCATAAAATAAACAGAGCACAAACATTGCTTATTAAACGCTGCCTTTTGCAATGTGGGGGCATGTGCCAATGTATAGGGAATCTGAATGTATACAGCTGAGACATCAAGGTGTCACTAGGTGGGAAGAATCCTGGTGTCACTTGGGCCAGATGTCATTAGGTCTTACAAAATCATGAAAAGTCATGGATTATTTAGTAAAATAGAGCTCTGCTGAAAAATCCTCAGGTCACTTTGCTCCAAATAAAAGGTCTTTCTGAGTGTTATAATTTAGTAGTTTTGCTATGGGCACACACCCAAGACTTTCATTAAATCAGTACTGTGTTTAAAACAGTCTGTGAGGTTTGTTACTGTAATTCTCCATTTTCACACTTGTTCTGCTAAAGTCACACATGAATTTAACATATTTACATCAGCCACATCATTTAAGCCCATTTTGTGCTGTATGTAAATAAGAGGAACGTTTTTTCGTTTCACTGTGTACTGAACTGTATATGGTTGAAATGACAAAGTCCTACTTGACTTGACCTACAGACTACAACAGCCAAGTATCTGTTACGAACTAGGGTGTGATACGAAACATTCGGGCTGTTGTTCTTGCCGTCGGCTCAAGAGGGCAGGCACAGACGCAGAGGAGATGTTTTCAACATAAAATGTTCTTTATTTAACAAAACAAGTTAGACTTCAAAACTTAAACCAATCTCAGGCTCTTTAAACAAAACACACAAGCTCTTTACACTGAGCTGACACCGAATACCCGACACATAACATAAACATACAGGCTATACATCCCTTACTGACACACTGGCTCTTCTAAGCCCAACCCGCTAGATGCCCCATGCCAATCTCTTAACCTCTCGCTCCGAAGAGCGACCCACACTCACACCGGCTCCGAAGAGCGACCCACACTCACACCAGCTCCGAAGAGCGACCCACACTCACACCGGCTCCGAAGAGCGAAACACACTCACACCGGCTCCGAAGAGCGAAACACACTCACACCGGCTCCGAAGAGCGAAACACACTCACACCGGCTCCGAAGAGCGAAACACACTCACACCGGCTCCGAAGAGCGAAACACACTCACACCGGCTCCGAAGAGCGAAACACACTCACACCGGCTCCGAAGAGCGAAACACACTCACACCGGCTCCGAAGAGCGAAACACACTCACACCGGCTCCGAAGAGCGAAACACACTCACACCGGCTCCGAAGAGCGAAACACACTCACACCGGCTCCGAAGAGCGAAACACACTCACACCGGCTCCGAAGAGCGAAACACACTCACTTGGGGCATACACAAGTTAAGCATCAACTGGCTTAGAGCATAGAACAGGTCAGAGCCTAGCAAGTTAGCACATACACAAGGCATACTCTAGGTTTAAAACATACAACGAGTTAGAGCATACACTAGCTAGGTTCAAGCATTCACTGGGTTTAGAACATACACTGGGTTTAGAACATACATTAGCTGGGTTAGAACATACACTAGCTGGGTTAGAACATACAAGTTAGAGCATACACTGGCTAGGTTCAAGCATACACTGGGTTTAGAGCATACACTAGGTTTAGAGTATACACTAGGTTTAAAGCATACACTAGGTTTAGAACATACACTAGGTTTAGAACATACACTAGGTTTTAAAGCACACACACTAGCCTAGAGCATATACATGTTTTAGAGCACACATACAGTACTACTCAAAGGACTAACTAACAGAAACACTCACCAAGTTACACACACTACCACAGAGAGCCTTCATAACACAAAACCAAACTAAAACATAACCCAAACAAAACAAAATCAAGGAGATACCAAACAAAGACATGCCCACTTGACATCTTTAATGACCGACTCAGTTTCCCAGAACAGCCAGCTATTTATAACTACTCTAATGAGCCACCTCAGTTCAGGTGAGCTCCGTCATCACCTGACTGAGGTGCATTCTGGGAAACTGAGTCGACTAACAAACTACACAAACAGAAAAACATACAGTTCCCTCTCCTGGTAGTCCCTTACAGTACCCTCCCTCCTAAGACGCTCCTCTGGAGCATTAACAGAGGACCTCCTTACTCGTCCATAGTCCCTTCATCCAGATTATGATGTTGACGCTCCCCGAGCTGAATGGAAAGGGAGTGGAGCCAAAATTGCCCCCGAAGCCCAGCTATAAAGGCAGTCGCTGTGTTCTTTCCATAGCCCGGGCGGTTGAGGCAGCACTGGATCGCTGGAATAGGCCGGGCGGCGGAGGCAGCACTGGCTTGCTCTCACACGTCAAGCAGCAGGTGCCGTGCTGAAACGTCCCCCAAGCCGGGCGGCCGATGCAGTTCTGGATTGTCCTCAAGCCGAGCGGCGGCTGTGACAGTGGCTTGCCCTTGATGCTGGACCTTGGTTGCGGCAGTAGCTCGTTCTCAGAGATGAGCGATGGTGGAAGCCTGATGTTGCAGCTAGGTGGTGTAAACAGTCCTAGATCCTTTCGGTGGGCCTGGTCGATGAGGCAGTGCCGGATCATGGAGGCCGGGCGGCGATACAGCGCACGCCATTCAGAAGTGGCGCCGCTCGGGGGGACATGAGTGCAGAGACCGGGCGGTCCAGACTCGGCAGTGACCAGGGTGAAAGGACACCCCACAGTGTGCGGCTACAGGAAACAGCGTGTGGGTGGTATGTACAGTCGGGAGCAGCCATCCCAGTCACGCTGCCGTCTCCGCTCCTCTTGCTCCTTCCTATCCCATTTCCTTCTCCGCCTTCCACTACGCCGCTTGGTTCTCCTCCTGCTCTCCGCGTCGGTTTCCCAAACTTCAAACATCGTTGCCCCCCCCCAAAAGAATCTCCCGGGGGGGCTCCTCTGCTATGCCTCTTTTACGGTCTTGCGTTCTGTCACGATATGTGGTGCGAGGCATAATTGCAAGAGGATCCAGGTTTTAATGGAAAACAATGTTTTATTTAAACACAAGACTCAGGGAAACTCAACAAAACAAAGATAATTTAAATGAAAACTGAAACTAAAACACGTATACAGACACTCACTAAACATGCAGACATTTACCAAGATAAATCAACAGACGCAAGACAAGAAACTCAAAGACACCAAACTATTTATAATAAAACTAATAACCAACTCGGTTCAGGTGAGCGCCCCTGGTCACCTGACCGAGTTGCCACATGGGAACTGAAGTTTTAAACAAAAGGAACTACAAACAAAAAACACAGGGCGCTTTGGCGCCCTCTAGGGGTTATCCCTGACAGTATCTGTTTTTATCTAATTTATTTATTAAAGAGATTGGTTTAACCAATACCGCATGTCTCTGCTTTGGTCATTTTATCTTCGTAAGAAATTGTTTCAAAGAGGAGAGAAGCTGCACACGTACGGAGTTCCTCAATGAGTGCTTGGGAAAAGCTGATTTGTGTCCACTCTGGATCTAACAAAAGGATACTGGCAGGTGGCACTTACTCCAGAAGCAAGGGAGCCTTGAAGGGAGCCGCAGCCACCTTTTAATATCTAATGAATATCGTGCTCCATAAACATCATGCAGTCACTGGGATTTGGGACCAAATATCCCAAATATGACTACATATAACTTCAGTAGGTACTGGAGGAGCTCTGAACCAAGGAGCTTGGCAACCACACACAAAAAAGGCCACCTCTGCCTGACAGAAGCATAGTATTTGGGGTGCTATGTACATAGAAAACAGAATGTGTGTTCCAGCTGCTAAAAACCTGCCTTACCATCATCTCTGTAATCCAGACCTCAGACGGTAATTCATTGTGCACACAGATGCCTAAGAGACATCGCTCTGGATTGTCTTTTCTTAGGTGTTCGACAAGGAGGAGCACCCATCCTGTATGTAGGAAACTCACCCCAGCAGGAAATAAATAAATCCTTGCTATCAAATGGGTTTTTAATGAATTAAGTTCTTTTTTTCTTTTTAATATTATTTTTAAACACTTATACAGCTCTGGGTTATACATTTTTTATACAAATGACAACCATTTCAGTGCATTACAGGACTTTTATCAATACAGTGGAACCTTGGATTACGAGCATAATTCGTTCCGGAAGTGGGGTCGTGTTCCAAAACACTCGTAAACCAAATCATCATTTCCCATAAGAAATAATGAAAACTCAAATTATTCATTCCACAGCCCCAAAAAATAAATACATAAAAATAATTAATACAATCTATAAAATGAAAATAAAACAAATTAATCTGCACTTTATCAGTTTTAAATAAATCTCCGACAGATAAGTGTTTCCCTTAACAAGAGGCGCTGTGTGTGTGTGTGTGTGTGTGTGTGTGTGGAATTAGCCCCTTCCCTCGCCTCGTTTTACACAGTAACACTCCTCCTCCCTCTCCCCACCTCATTTTTTAATTTTCACAACACACATACACACAAACAACGGAAACACCGTTTTAACAGGAAAAAAAAAAATCTCTGACACTGGTATGAACGTATATTAATCACTTTTTAAGTTTCACAACAAAAGCATAAACACAGCGGAAACATACTTTTAACGGAAAAAAGAAATCTCACTGAGACTGGCGTAAGTGCATACTAAGGGAATCACTGCTGTAAAGTAAAAAAACAAACAAAAAAAACAAAAAAAAACAAATGAACCAGCACGTTACCTTTGAAAAGAATTGCGACAGAGCAGAGTTTCTGTGTGTTTTCGAAGCCGGTGGGGGGGGGGCTGAAAAGGTGAGAGAGTGACGCTCGGTGTCAAAATAAGAGTCCCATGCGTGATACATGATACTCGGCGCTCGTAAACTAATACTTGCTCGGTTTCCAATTAAAAATTTATTAAAAATCTCTGCTCTGTTTCCACCGAAGCATGAGTGGTGGAAGAGACGGACTTGACATTCAGACGATGAAGAGGCTGTTTGAACCTTGAGTTTTTGACCTCATGGAGCCAGCCAGTCCCTCAGCCGTTTGCCCCAATCAGAGGTGGTTGTGGGCGTAGCTATACCCTACACAGTTCCTCTTTTTTGTGGATACATTAACCTGGTGTTTGGTCTGTCACGTGCGAGGTAATCTCAATGGAGTTTTTGTAATTTGGATAAAGTGTATTAACATACTTAATCTGGTTAGTCTGGTTCACATGACTAACTTTTCATACACATCAATGCTTGAATACAACAAGCTTTCATTCAATACCAAACATCCCATATCTTGCATACTCATTCATACCTTTATCGATTGAAAGTTATACATGTTGATTACCCTACCTAAGTTTAGGTTAAACACAACATAAAGATATCAAACATGCTATGTTGCTGATTTGTGTCATTTGAGGTTGACGTTGGTGAAAGCCATCTGGGTTTCCTTTTTTGACTGGGTCACACTTTCAGCTACTTTGTATCACCGAGAGAGAAAATGTTGTCAGCATAGTGCCATTTGCTTGAAGGTGACAGTTTCCTGCCTCCCAGTGAGGTGGCCTATTAGTCCCTACAATGGCAAATATATATTAATCATCATTGACCTATGGCGAATTGCCAGCACATTTCTGTGCCACTTGAGTTTCAAGGGTTAACATTTTGGAATATGCAACCCTTCAAAAAAAAWTTTTTATGTAAACAAGTAATAGCGTCAAGGGCTTTTCAAATCCAGCTTTCATACTTTTAAAATCACCGAATTATGATTTAGCACAGTGGTTAGCACTGTGCAACTCCGAGTCCTTGCTTGGTTCCCACCTTCGGTCTGTGTGCATGGAGTCTGCTTTCCTCCTACAGTCAAAAGGCATGCAGATTAGGCTAATTGGTGTTCCCAAATTGTCTACAGTGTATATGTCTATGTGTCCTTTTAAAGCAATTATTCATGSTTCACCACCTTCAGATGAATTTCTTGATGGTGTTGATGTCTGACAGTGTTGACAAAATTATGCATTACGCTAGGTAACTTCTGAAATGTATGTGGGAGCCAATGTCTTTGCATCTGCTAGACGCTCATGTAATGTGCATAAAATTAATTCTTACTAAAATTACCACAATGTATACAGAATTTACCCAGTTTAATATACTTTATGAGATATAATTTAAAAAAGGTATGTTTGTGACCACAGCAGGATAAATTTCATTTAAAAATATATTTAAATATATATTTTTAAAAAATCCAATTTACAAGAACCTGAGCTATAGAATATAAAAGGAAGCATGAGAAGGTCCTTGGAATTTTGATTGATCACAAGATTGTCTGATTTAGTTCTTAGAAATGTCGAATGGTGTTAACAAAACCTCTGAAAATAATTTAGCAAATTAAAACTTGAAGAAAAAAAGTTTAATGAATTAATATGTACTTATTCTACTTAGCATGCAATGAGAACACAATACGAGACAAGGACTTTCTCAGGTTTAGTGGAGACACTTTATCAAATAAAATAAAAATCTTGTCTTTCCTGAGATAAGTTATGGTATGTTAGTGCAGGACTGACCAGAAAGCAGAAAAAAAACTCTAAAACTGTCAAGACCAGGGTAAAGCACTGTGCAGTAGCAATTAGTTCTCTACTGTTGCTCATTTTGAAATTAATTTATTAATTCCCAAATTCACAAATAAAGTCCATTTTGATAACAAGCCCATACCATACAAATTACTTCATACATATTAAAAGGTGTTGCTTAATTTGCTATGGTGATGTTTACACAAAAATATTTTGTCACATGGGACTATTAAATAATTACTGAGCACTATAAAGCACAGGACATTAGTAGGGAAAAGAATAGAGCTATACATTATGTTACAGTAAACAGATTTCAGTTTCAGATTGAAAAATGAATGTCATCCAGCAGATAAAGTAAAATAAAAATCTTGTCTTTTCTCAGTTTAGTTATGGTATGTTAGTGCAGGACTGACCAGAAAGCAGAAAAAATGTCCAGACCAGATTTTAAAGTAAGTATGTACATSAAATTAAACCTCATCTATTTTTACTTGAAATTTTAACCAACAGAATTGTTTTTCAACAGGTGGAAAAAACAAATATTACAATGACTGATTTATCCAATATATCTACTCTGACGCTTCAAGGCTTCAATTTGCCTCCTGAGAGCATCGTCCCTGCATTTGTCTTTGCAACAGTGGGTTACCTGACCATTCTCATTTGTAATCTTATCCTACTTTTCACCATCATTCTTAATAAGAGTCTTCACCAGCCGRTGTACATTTTGCTGTTAAACCTGCCTATAAATGATCTTATAGGTTCTACAGCCCTGTTTCCACAAATGATTAAGGAACTCTTATTGGACTCCAGGACAATAGAATTTTCAACTTGTGTCGCTCAAGCTTTCTTTATACATATTTATGCAACAGGTGCAGTATTAATTTTGACAGTTATGGCATATGACAGATATGTGGCCATTTGCTGCCCTATGAGATACAACACTATAATGAGTAATATACACATAGTGGGGCTAATCTCCTTGGTCTGGCTCTCTAACATACTTATAATAGCAGTGCTTTTTATCCTTCTGTTGCGCTTACCACGATGCAGATCTTTTGTGTCTCACACATACTGTGACAATCCCTCTTTGCTCCAGCTGGTCTGCCTAAATACAACTATAAATAACATATATGGATTGATGATTGTAGCTGTCAGTCAGGTGATAACAGTAGGGCTAATTGCATTTACATACATTCAAATCCTTATAGCCTGTTTTAAAAACAAAGGATCTGATAGACGTAGCAAGGCCCTGCAGACGTGTGCCACACACTTAATAGTCTTTCTCCTGTTTGAATGTTTGGGCCTTTTCACAATAATTTCATACAGGTTAACAGATATTTCTCCCCATTTAAGGAAATTCAGCGGAGTTGCAGCTATGATTTTGCCTCCAACATTAAATCCTCTTATATATGGACTAAGAACAAAGGAAATCAGGATAGGAGCATTAAAATTTCTTCAAAAAAGTGTAATTAACTCATAAACCCCATACTACTTGACATACTGTTTCTATAAACCTGCTTGTGCTTCCACTCATTTGTCATTAATACATTTCATTTACTTTCATTGTTTATATTCTTCATGTATTATGTTAATCTGTTTTCAAATTATTTGTTGATATGCAAAATAAATACTTTCAGAGTTTTTAAAATAAAGATTGTAAAAGATTTAAAAATATATATTTTTACTTCATCATCAACTACAAAGGTACTAAGCTTTCTTTTCATTAATATGTCATTAATATGTGAATCTATATTTTTTACATGTTGCTGTCAACCAAATATTAGTTGATTTGCAGTGGAATCATTATTTACATAAAGAATAATTAAAGGGTTAGGTAATAATAACAGTAAATTATAGGAGACAGAAAAGTACAAATTGAKCACACAGATGTAACAAATCATAGATTTATTTACTAAGCGTAATGCTACTGGAAATCCTTTACTCTAGCTGTTACACTACTAGTGTTAATAAAGCTAACACTGTATTCATTCACTCTCATGATTTACATGTCCAATTATTATTCATATATTTAATTTTATAAATGCAACATTTTATGGCCTTTCAGACAAATTAAAATTTTTCCACCACTGAAACGATCTCATGTTCAGAAGGCCCAAGGATATCACCGTGGATGCAGCTGCCATGAGACCTAAACACTCTGAAAGTTATGAACTATCACTTTCTGGCCTAGCCTGATTTACTTTCGGGTATTGAGAATGGATTCGACACATGCAGGAGAAAGCTGTGCCTGCGATACGATCGAATTCCATATACGTTGCTGTTAGGTTTTAAATGAAAAAGTAGTGTGTCCGAGCTAAGTTTTAAGCTAAGAGAAGAAGAGATTAACTTGTTGTGTCCGGGAGAGACAAACACACACACACGCAGGCATGATGTCTGAAGATCTCTGTTTATTCTTAGCAAGGAGAGCACATTTAAATGGTGCTACATCCTGAACATCAAAAGAACCAGTCAGTCATTCACATGTCAGTGATAGAGAGAGCCGGAGACAGACAGGAGAGAGGAAATACATTTACATTCTCCTAAAGAATCGAGATGAGCTAGGACGACATCTAGATTTTGAAGTACTAGCTACTGAGTATCAGTATCAGTATCAGCCAGTCGTCTATGTAATTCAGGATACAGATGTCCAGAGCCAGGGCTGCATCCATGCATTTTATATATGTGTGGGGTGACGGGGCTAGGCCAAATTGAAGGACCCGATACTGGTAGGCTTCGCCCTGAAAGCGAACCTCAGGAGCTTCCTGTGCTGTGGCAATGTTTGTATATGAAAATATGCGTCTTCAGGTCGATTGTTACAAACCAATCCTCTGGTTGGATTTGAGAACAATCATTTTGGCTGTCAACATTTTGATGTTCAGCCCACAAAGATGTAAAATTGGACTCAACCCCTGTCTCTCTTGGAAACCAAGAAATACTGACTGTAATAGCCTGACTCTCTGTCTGGCAGGGGAACATGGCCCCTTTTTCCAGCAAAGTCTGTAATTGCAGARTCAGTAAATGCTCTTTAATGTTCCGGTTTGATGGAAGTGGAGACCATGCCATTGAAATGCAGAGGACGATGTGCAAAATGAATCATGTAGCCTCACTCTACAATGCTTTGTACCTACAGAGACATACCTGGCAGTGGGTTCCCCACTGCCAGCCTCTCTTAAAGGGGCACAAGTTTTGACACTTCGACTAGAAACACCAGTGGTGGTGCAGATTGAAAAACGGCCTCCTGAGGGCCTCCAGGAACTAGTTTTTATTCCTTATTGGAATTTTTACGCGGCCCTCCCTGGGGGGAGACACCCCCCACGATGTAAGCCTCAGGACTTCTTTTTAGAGGACTGCGAAGCGCGGCGACATTCTCCTTTTGCACTTCACACCTGGRCGGGACTGGGCCGACGGTCCCGACTCCTGAGCACGGCACGGGAGGAAATAACATAGCTTACACTCTCCCTCAAGCCCTTGGAGAGCGTGCTCTTCCCCCAAACACTCAAAACAGAAAGTTGCAAGAGAGCCTTCCGAGAGAGATCTCTCACATGGAGGCACGCATCTCCTCTCAAACTCTGCCATAACTGGTGTGTATTCTAACACTTTCTTTGATGACTGCTTCACACACGCAAACACAATGCGGTCTTTGAAGACAAAAAGACCTCAGGATGTTTCTGGTTCAGTCTTTTTAATCAGGTTCACCTCATCAGATGACGTCATCTGACCGAGGTTATATAAGCCAAAATTTGGGGTGTTTGATACACACATGCTTCACAACTGGTTGAACAAAGAGATGGTCCCATAACATTTTCACACAGCATCTAGTGTAGCTTTTGAAAGGGAACAGTATTATGGGATGTTATCCCGGACATTTTTCAAAGGGAATTGCAAATTGCATTTGCAATAGCGTTTTCCATATGTGAACGCATAAATTGTGACATAATTCAAATGCACGTGCAAACTTTGCATTACCGTTTGTTTTTTCGCCTTCTTTACCCCTCCCCAGGTGTGAACCAGCGGTTCTCACCTATACATTCAAAGAAACTAAAATGCACCCTTCCCCAATTTAAGACCCTCTTGGATCTGAGGCTCTTCTGAAGACCAGCAGTGCTTCAGGTCTTTTTTTAAAATTTCATCTTCTGGATTTCAGATTCTAAAATTGACATTGTTACCGTTTTTAATCTTTGGAATCGAAGACATTGAGATTTTCCTTATCATAACATGAATTGTATTGTTTTAATAACTCTATACACTTTTTTCTTTGGTATTTTTTAAAATAAAATATTTTAAAATATTTTTTAACTTAATACAAAATGAAAATAAACAAAAAATAGACCATTTGTATTTTCATTTGTTGGGTATAGAGTGATTACAACCAGTACAAGGCATGTTATGATGAGAAAACTTTCCATCTCTTCCACACTGATTGACTGACGTGCCTAACTTTTGTCAGTAGGGCCTCTGTTTCACTGAATAATCCACAACTTTTCGCGCAATGTTTTTTAAAGTCCAGATTTCCCAACAGAACCCGAGATACACTCCCTTCTGTGTTTCATAGCGCGGAGAGAAGCTCGGGATGATTAGCGCGATAGCTCACCAGTTGTGCCTAATTAGGCAGCCCCGCTTCTTCACACACCTGCAGCATGCGCCTAGGCCGCCTACCTAGTGAGCTTCGGAGTGAGTGAGGCGCATGCCATCAAAGGCGCACGCCGTGACACAAGTATACATTTACTTAAATTTTATGCAAATAAGAAACGACTATATGTATTAATATAATTTTAGTACTGTGATTGTATTTTATAAGGTTTTGCCAGCGGCATTACAGCGCAAAGGGGGTCATTATTTATTAAAGAACGTAACATCCTACTGCATTTCATTGTCATAATACCGCAAAAACACAAGCGGGGCTCCCATGTAGTCCACTTTGGCTCAAACAACGACACATGGTGCGATCTGACACTGATGTTCCTTGAGCATGAAGTTCACCTTGGATCTCTTTTGAAGTCTTTCTGGGCTCTTTTGTTATCATTCGGATTATCCGTCTCTTTGATTTGTCATGAATTTTCCTCCTGCGGCCACGTCCAGGGAGGTTGGCTACAGTCACATGGATCTTAAATTTCTGAATTATAAGTGCAACTGTAGTCACAGGAACATCTAGCTGCTTGGAAATGGTCTTATAGCCTTTACCTTTAACATGCTTGTCTATAATTTTCTTTCGAATCTCCTGAGACAACTCTTTCCTTCGCTTCCTCTGGTCCATGTTGAGTGTGGTACATACCATGTCACCAAACAACACAGTGACTACCTGGAGCCCTATATATAGTCGCACTGACTGATTACAAGATTGTAGACACCTGTGATGCTAATTAGTGGACACACCTTGAATTAACATGTCCCTTTGGTCACATTATTTTCAGTATTTTCTAGGGGTACCATCATTTTTGTCCAGGCCTGTTCCATGAGTTTATTTTTTTAAATAATTCTGTTGAAGCATGGTTGAAAAGCATGTCTGACTTTCATTGGTTAACATTCAAAGAATGTTTTCAAATTATTACTTTTGTCAGATTAAAGTTATTTCTGTGACCATTGTGAGTTTTTCTTTCATTGACCGAAGGGTACCAACAATTTTGTCCACGTGTTTCCCTTTTAAAGAGCAGCGATAGCCCGGGGTCCTAAACTGATGATTATCTGCCAGCTCTGCGAAATTTAGAGGCCCCAAACCTTCATACAACTGCTGAAGGGGAGTCCACATGTGAAGTGAGCTCAGTGCAGAAAGTTATGAGTGCAAAATGATTAGGGCGTATGTCCATCACGGATTAATCTGTGACTGTCACCACCCGTCAAGCTATAGCTCAGCCGTGATCATATAAGCACTCCTGTTCCATGTCCCTAACCACCCATTACACCTCACCACCTCACTTGATCTCCTTTATTCTCACGCTCAGTCAAGGAACACAAATCCCACATTCGCCAAGTCCTATAATGGCTGCAGACTCACACCCCTAAACGCAACCACAACATTGGGGACCGTGAAGTGTTGGCGGTCAAATTTGCCTTCAAAGAATGGAGGCATTGGTTGGAAGGGATACGATATTGTATCGCCCCGGTAAAGAACACTAAACCAGACTCCCTCCCTCGGCAATTCTCCACCTCTTCGGACACACCCACAATGGAGACAATCCTCCCTCCTCAATGCCTCGTGGTAACAACTCGGCTTAATGTGAAGCACCTGGACCAGCAGACTCTCGAACGGGAATCAGGCCCAAGCATCATCCCACCCAACAAGCTCTCGTCCAGGCCTCTGTACGACCACAGTTGTTAGACAGGGCTCACAATTAACACTTKTTATCACAGTTAGCATGCCACCCTGGGACAGCACATACTCTCTTCCTTTTTCAACAATGCTTCTGGTGGTCCACCATGAAGGAGGTCGTCAAGAATTTTGTGGTCTCCTGCAACACCTGTGTCAGGGTCAAGATTACAAACCGCCCTAATRAGGGCTTCCTTTGACCTCTTCCCATTCCGAACCGCCCTTGGTCCCACATCTCCATCGACTTTGTCACTGGCCTACTACCTCTCAGAACAATACATGCATCCTAACCATTGTGGATCGCTTTTCTAAGTCTGCAAAGGAAACAGACGAACTGTCATGTCTTCCGACTTCACAGAATCCCTGTTGACATCGTTTCGGACAGAGGCCCCCAGTTTTCTGCCCAGTTCTGGAAGGCCTTTTGCAACCTCGTCGGAGCCAACCCCAGTCTTTGTTCCAGATTTCATCCCCAAACTATTGGTCAAATGGAACGGATCAACCAGGAACTGGAAAAATCTTTAAGATGTATGGCCTCCAAGGATCCATCCTCCTGGAGCCGCCTCCTACCGTGGATCATGTATGTCCATCATGTATGTCATGTACAGGCATGTCCCCTTTCCACTATTGTCTAGGCTATCAACCACCCCTCTTCTCATCCCAGGAAGAAAAGGCAGCTGTACCCTCAGCCCAAACCTTTATCCGTTGCTGCAAAAGAACATGGCCAACAATCGTCATCGATCACCAGCTCCTATATATCGTGTCAGCCAAAGGGTCATGCTGTCTGCATGTGACTTTCCCCTCAAGACCACAACCAAGAAACTTTCACCATGATTCATCGGACCGTTCACCATCGCCTGGATCATAAACCCATGCTCTGTCCGACTAGCTCTATCACTCTCCATGCGCCAAATCAATCCTACATCTCACGTCTTCCAGATCCGTCAATTGGTCCACTATGCCCACCCATCCAACTTCCCCCCCTCGACTTATAGATGGAGACGAAGCCTTCACTTTCCACAGACTCTTCAGGTCTCGATGTCACGGTTGTAGTCTCAAGGGCTATGGCCCTGAGGAGAGGAGTTGTGTACCAGCCAGGTTCATCCTGGACCGCTCCCTTATCTCTGACTTTCATAGGCTCCAACCTGATTCACCTGCTAGAACGCCAGGTGGTGTTTATAGGGGGGTACTGTCACGACCCGTCAAGCTTTAGCTCAGACATGATCATATAAGCACTCCTGTACAAAGTCCCTAAACACCCATTACACCTCACCGCCTCACTTCCAGTCTTCACACACCTGTGCGCTATCACCAATCATGCCCTTACCTACTTAAACCGCACTCTGTCACCATCACGTTACCAGATTATTGAGTGCTCTCCTTAGCCCAATTTTCCAGCCATTTTCTATGCCAAGTATCTCGTTACCGACCACACTTTGTTTACCTCGGTCTTGCCTCACGTCTCGGATTTCCACGCTCACAGAATTTCTCGACCACTGAACGTGTTTAACGACTACAGATCATAGACTCGGATCATAGACTCACACCCGACCACGAGTGAAACTTGTGCAATCAGCAACCAACCTGTGCAGTTTCTTCTCCTCTCTCGCTGGTTCTCTGCGCTTCTGCATTTCTGCATAAGCCGTGCCGAATACAAAGCTCTCTCACCAGCTCTCTCTGCGCTTCCGCATTCCTGCACGAGCCATGCTGCATACAAGGCTCTTTCGCCGGCTCTCTATGTTTCCACATTCCTGCACGACTCACGCAGCACACGGAGCCATTACAGCGCTCTCTCTGCCCACACAGCTTCCCCACTCTGTGCTGCAAACACTGCCGTGTGCACCCCAGCGCACGCCGCCCAGACCAAAGGTTACCCAAATTTTCCAAACGTTGGGCCAATAAAGTAGTGCTAAGATACTATGTGTGAAGTTTATTGGTTCATTCATTTCATAAACTACCCTTACAATACAATAGTTAGAGAACCCTTTGGTTTAAAATGTAATTAAATAAGGCAAGTSTTAAATTCTATCCACTTCCCTTCCACTGTAAATTTTTTTTGATGATTTAAGGACTTCTCATCTTTGCAATTTTGTAAATAGTATAGACATAAATTTAATCAAGTTTAAAATCTTTCAAATATAACTAACAGATCAGATAAAAGTCTTTTTGAAGCCTGTGCTTCAAGTACATACATATGTCATCAGCATACAAATCAACAATTGCATGAAGAACCATTTTTAGAATGTAGATACATCTCAAACCCTAAACAAAATGTTGTGTCTGAGTGTTGAAAAATCCTACCAGCATGGAGAGAAAATGAAACCTCGACCTACACAGACAGACTCAAAGGGGGGACTCGAACACTTAAACCTTGTAGTGCAAGGCCATAGTGATAACCACTATAACACTGCACCATAAATCGGTCAGTGACAGTACATAAGATGGTTGACAGGGTAATTGTTGTTATTAATTTCTTGGGTACTATAGCACTTATTTTGTTTCAGTATAGTTCAGTTTTTGTTTAAAATTTTTATATTTGACATTCATTTTAGAAAATATGCTCAGTACAAAACTGGTGTTGATTTTTCCATCTGTCTTCAGTTTTCATCATCTATACTGCTTTAACCTGTATACAGAGTTGCAGAGGGCCTGAGGCCTATCACAGGGGACTTAGGGCACCCCTGGATGGGGTGCCAATCCATTGCAGGGCACACATATTCACACACACTACTGGCAATTTGGGAATACCCTCATCTGCATGTCTTTGGACCCCCCCCCCCCCCCCCCCGAACCCTCAACCATAGAGGTGAAAGTCCACAGTGTAAGCACTAAGTCACCATGCTGCCCTTTAAATATCCTGACTTATCTAATATTTATTTAATGAAAAATTTCCATGTGACACAAAAGAGAAACACTGTTAACAGAAAAAGGTTTAATAAATAGATGCAAGTTAACAAAACAGAATAAATAATAAAAAAATACTTCATATTGTATCATATTATGATGAAAACAGGTTGTGAGTGAATAATATTACATTTATATTTTTATTCGTACCTATTGGTCCTCAGGTTTTCCCAGAGCAGTTAATTGTAAAATAGTGTCACTCGGGCATTAAAAAGGACGGGTCATGAAGTCTTCATGTATATAAAATTGCAAGACGAGGCAAATAATGACATAATTTTATATATATTCACAAATAATGAACAACTGAGAACCTCATACTCTGACATTAAATTGTTCATTGTTTTGATAAATTCTGTGATTACACATTTGGGGTAAGTAAACTAAGTGTATTTTGAAACAATTATTTTTGTTATTAATTTTTAAAAAGTTTATATTTAAACCTTTTAAAAATTAATAACAAAAATAATTGTATTTATGTATAAGTGTATTTATGTGCATACGATTTGTATTCTGTCAGTTTTCTACTTTTTTCTTTCCAGACAATAAAAAAGGATAATGGATTCCAATATGTCCATATATTCAACTCTTTTTACTTTGGAGGCTGTAGACGTATCACCAAATTATATTCTACCATTTTTTATTTTTGGAA
The DNA here is from genome assembly GCA_003987875.1 of Clarias batrachus. Taxonomy (NCBI): domain Eukaryota; kingdom Metazoa; phylum Chordata; class Actinopteri; order Siluriformes; family Clariidae; genus Clarias; species Clarias batrachus. The sequence continues at coordinate 70,870 of QMIH01001548.1, read as the reverse complement.
CTCTTACATATTTTGCTATCATGTCTTTCAATATTACATTACTGTTAACAATTGCTCTGAGCCAAAAACTTCATAAACCTATGTATATACTGTTGTTTAACATGCCAGTTAATGACATGGTAGGTGCATCTGCCCTTTTGCCACACATGATGTCTACGCTACTGTCACAAAATAGATCAATCACTTATTCTGCATGCTGTGTACAAGCCTTCTTGATACACTTTTATGGGTTTGGTTCACTTCTTATTCTGGGTGCCATGGCTTATGACAGGTATATTGCAATTTGCTGCCCATTGAAATATAACACTGTTATGTCTCCAAATAAGTTGTTTAAAATAATCCTTACAGTATGGACCACAGATGCTACAGTAATTGGTTCCATACTTGCATTACACTATCGGCAAGAGGTCTGTACCACAAGTATAGCGGACACTTTCTGTAATAATCCAAGTCTGATGAAGCTAATATGTGGTGACACAACCCTGAACAACTACTATGGACTTTCAATGACAATTTTGTTAAACTGTTTAGTATTGTTTATAATATTTTTCACATACATCCATATCCTAGTCACATGTGTCTCAAAAAGACAGTCTGATGCAAAAACAAAGGCAATTCAGACATGTGGTACACACCTAGTCGTTTACTTATGTTTTGTTTTTAGTGAACTGTTTGCCATAATTGCCCACAGATTTGATAATGTGTCCAAGTATTTAAGAGTGGTCTTTGGTGCCTCTGTGATGATATTTCCTCCTTTTTTTAATCCGCTTATATATGGATTGAAAACAAAGGAAATTCAACAGAACATTCAGGTCTTCTTCTGTAAAAGATATTTCTGTCATAACAAATAATTATTTGTACAATAGAATGTTAGAATTAAAAGGTCACAAAAGGCTTTTTAGAGTTATTTTATTTATTTTTTGTTTGCTTATTTTCCTTAACCCCCGAGCTACCCCTAACCAGTTGTGAAGAAACACTGTACTTTTTACTCATTTTAATAYGTAATTATAATATTTAAATAACAAATATTGTAAAACAAATATGACATTTAATTCATTAAATAGTTTTAATTGAAGATGTTATTCAAGATTATTTATTGTCAAAGCAAAATCTGGCAAATCAAGACACTAAATGATACAAAATGCCAGGAATCCAGGAAAAGTTCTCTCTCACAGGCTACATCAGTCTTCCCTTGTGATGGATGTCCAACAAGTTTGTCCAAAGTCTGCAACTCTTGGAGTTGCCGAGTATCTAATGGAACATATAAATAAACAAACATTTTAGATTTACCTAAACACCATTCAGCTACTCTATTTCCAACTTTTTGAAGGGTGAGAGGTGGGCTTGAGTTTGCTCATGGGCTGGTGCTTACCTGACTGATGCTGTGGTGCTGATGTGCAGACTCTGGAACATTCTCCTGCATTTTCTTTGTTGCGATTCTTGGTCTCCGGGGTGTCATGCTTCTGAAAAGAACCCAGTTAAAGTAAAATGTATATAATTACCATGATAACCTTTCCACTTTCTGGTAACTACTGTTAAACACTGAACACTCTCTATAATAAAACTACTGGTTTTCAAAAACCAATCATGCAGTAACATTAACTTACTATTAAAACAAAATAAAACAAAAAAAAGGCAAAAAGTAACTTAATATGTCAAACCACACTGGTTAACTTAGGGCAAGCCTTATAATAATAATAATAATAATAATAATAATAATAATAATACTGTAACTAGCTGACCTTTTTTTTTTTTACCAAAAAATAAATAAATAAATAAATAAATTCAACCTCACAAATGTTAGTTACCTAGATTTGCTCATCAGCATGCTAATCCACCCAAAGGTAGCATTTGAATTCCTTTTGCGATTTAAGAACAAACGTCTGCAGTATAGTTTTCAGCTAAGTATACCACAGGGTTTTTTTTAGGCTCCGTTGTTATTTTTTTACTTAAATTTTGACTCCTTTTCAATAATAATTTATTTTGAATTCGGCACAAAAAAATAAAACCCACCTTCACCGTCTATTTTGACTTCTTGGTCTTCATCTTTATTTTTTAACTCCGGCAGACAAAGTAGGTGGTGCGCTACCGCCACCTAAAGGGCTAGATAAATGATAGATAAAGTGTTTTTTGCTGACTTGAGGCCTGTCGAAGCTGTGCACATTTCTTTAACACCCTGGCTACTTAAACATTTGCAGGCTTGGAACATGTTTCGGAGAAATTATGGAAAATTATGTCTTTATTAAAATTTATATGTACTGTAGGCTTAATTGGGTTGGCCATGAAAAAATGTTGAACATTTAGTGATGAATGTATAATTAAAAATAGGTTTGGCCTTAAATGATAAGTACAGTCGTGGTCAAAAGTTTTGAGAATTATATGAATATTGGAAATTGGAAAAGTTGCTGCTTAAGTTTTTATAATAGCAATTTGCATATACTCCAGAATGTTATGAAGAGTGATCAGATGAATTGCATAGTCCTTCTTTGCCATGAAAATTAACTTAATCCCGAAAAAAAACCTTCCACTGCATTTCATTGCTGTCATTAAAGGATGCAATCATTATGTCAGGCTGATTGGGTTAAAATGGCAGACTTGACATGTTAAAAGGTGGGTGATGCTTGAAATCGTTGTTCTTTCATTGTTAACCATGTTGAMCTGCAAAGAAACGCGTGCAGGCATCATTGCGTTGCATAAAAATGGCTTCACAGGCAAGGATATTGTGGCTACTATGATTGCACCTAAATCAACAATTTATAAGATCATCAAGAACTTCAAGGAAAGATTTTCAATTCTTGTTAAGAAGGCTTCAGCGCGTCCCATTAAGTCCAGCAACTCCGGGATCGTCTCCTAAAGAGAATTCAGCTGTGGGATCGGAGTGCCACCAGTGCAGAGCTTGCTCGGGAATGGCAGCAGGCAGGTGTGAGCGCATCTGCACGCACAGCGAGGCGAAGACTTTTGGAAGATGGCCTGGTGTCAAGAAGGGCAGCAAAGAAGCCACTTCTCTCCAAAAACCATCAGGGACAGATTGATTTTCTGCAAAAAGTAGTGCGAATAGATTGCTGAGGACTGGGGAAAAGTCATATTCTCGGATGAAGCCTCTTTCCAATTGTTTGGGGCATCTGGAAAAAGGCTTGTCCGGAAAAAAAAGGTGAGCGCTACCATCAGTCCTGTGTCATGCAAACAGTAAAGCATCCTGAGACCATTCATGTGTGGGGTTGCTTCTCATCCAAGGGAGTAGGCTCACTCACAATTTTGCCCAAAAACACAGCCATGAATAAAGAATGGTACCAAAATACCCTCCAACAGCAACTTCTTCCAACAATCCAACAACAGTTTGGTGAAGAACAATGCATTTTCCAGCACGATGGAGCACCGTGCCAAAAGGCAAAAGTGATAACTAAGTGGCTCGGGGACCAAAACGTTGAAATTTTGGGTCCATGGCCTGGAAACTCCCCAGATCTTAATTCAATTGAGAACTTGTAGTCAATCCTAAAGAGGCGGGTGGACAAACAAAAACCCATTAAGTGATTATGAAAGAATGGGTTGCT
>QMIH01001548.1:34138-61875 GCA_003987875.1 Clarias batrachus | reverse complement strand
TGTGTGTGTGTGTGGGTGTGTGTGGGGGTGTGTGTGTGTGTGTGTGTGTGGGTGTGTTTCAGTCCAGTCACTTTGTGTTGAGGAGACAGATGGTTTGTGGGGAAAAACTGTAACATAGTCTGGATGTGAGTGCACGAATGTTTCGCTATCATTTTCCACATGGCAGAAGGGTGAAGAGTGTCTGTGAGGGGTGTGTCCGGTCAGCCACAATGCTGGTGCCTTTGCAGATGCAGCATTTGGTGTATATGTCATCGATAGAGGGGAGAGAGACCTTGATGATCTTCTCAGCTGTCCTCACTATTCGCTGTAGGGTCTTGCGGTCTGATATGGTAGAATTCCCAAACCAGACAGTGATGCAGCTGCTCAGGATGCTCTCAATCGTTCCTCTATAGAAGGTGGTGAGGAGTGGTGTTGGAAGCTGTGCCTTCCTCAGCCTTCTCAGGAAGAAAAGATGTTGTTTGGCTTTCTTGTGCAGAGAGCTGGTTTTGAGGGACCAGGTGAGGTTCTACTCCAGATGGACACCCAGGAATTTGTCCTCTTGACGATCTCCACAGAAGAGCCATTGATGCTGAGCGGAGAGTGATCGCTCCGTGTCCTCCTGAAGTCAATAACGATCTATTTATACGCAGTGTGGTGGTGCTGGAGATGTAGTTCCTGATCCACACTGCCTGAGGTCTTTCGGTCAGAAAGTCCAGGATCTAGTTACAGTGGGAGGTGTCCAGGCCCAACAATCTCAGCTTCCCGATCAGGTGCTAGGAGATGATTGTATTGAATGCTGAACTGAAATCTATGTACAGCATTCTGACGTAAGTGTTCTTCTTGTCAAGATGCGTCAGTGACAGGTGGAGTGTGGTGGAAATGGCGTCGTCCATCGGTTTGAACAATACTGCAGGGGGTCCACTGAGGGGGCAGCAGAGTCTTGATGTGTATCATGACGAGCTGCAGGAAGCACTTCATGATGATGGGGTGAGTGTCATTGAGACAGGACACAGAAGACTTCTTCGGCATGGGGACGATGGTGGTAGACTTGAAGCATGTGGGAACGAGAAGCTGCCTGGGATGTTGTCTGGTCCAGCAGCTTTATGTGGGTTTTCATTACATCAGCAGTGGTGAGACAAAGCACCTGGTCGTTAGGAGGTCATTCTCACCGTCACATCATTCTGCATGAAAGGGAGCCGTCACTGTCACAGGTAGGTTATAAAGTCCTGTAGTTGGTGATGGCTTGTATGCCCTGCCACATGCGCCTTGTATCACCGCTGTCTCTGAAGTGGTTTTGGATTCTCTGGGCATGTGTGTGCTTCGTCTCTCTGATGGCCCGGGACAGTGTGGCCCTTGCTGTTCTTAGGGCCACCTTGTCCCCAGTCTAAAGTCCAAAGTCCCAGATCTTGTCGAGTCTCGGGTCCACAGAAATGGACGCACCTCTGCAGTAATCCACGGTTTCTGGTTGGGTCATGAGATGATGCTCTTAGAGACAGTGATGTCATTGGTGAACTTGTTGATGTAGGTGGTCACTGATGATGTGTACTCCTCCATGTCGGTGAAGTCGCCCTAAGTTGCAACGTCCCTAAACATGTTCCAGTCAGTGTTCTTGAAACAGTCCTGAAGAGCAGAGATGGCTCCTGCTGGCCAGGTTTTCACCTGCTTCAGAACTGGTTTTGAACGTTTGATGAGTGGTCTGTATGCTGGAATTAGCATAACAGAGATGTAGTCTGAGTAGCCGAGGTGGGGATGGGGCGCTGCCCGATATGTTTGTTTGGATGTTTGTGTACACAAGATCCAGCGGGTTATCCCCTCTCGTTGCAAAGTCCACATGTTAATGGAATCTAGAAAGCACTGACTTGAGATTTGTATGGTTGAACTCTCCCACAACAATAAACAGTTCATCGGGGTGTGTGTTCTGCAGATTACTGATCCTTGCATACACTTTGCAGAGCGCCTCCTTAGCATTAGTGCTAGGTGCAATGAACACTCTGAAAATTAAAACAGTGGTGAATTTCTGCGATAAATAAAAAGGTCTATATCTCACAGTCACAAAGTCCAGCAACGATGAGCAAAAGCTAGAAAGTAGCACAGAGTTCTTACACCATTCCGTGCTGTTGTAAACACACAAGCCATGAGTCTTACTGCACAGAGCTGCATTTCGGTTGGCACAAAACTAGGCTAGTCTGTAGTTGAATGGCGGAACTCTGTCGCTAAGCCAGGTCTCCTTGAAAACAAAGATGCAGCAGTCCCTAAACACACACGGTGTAGTCTGTTTGAGTCGGATGTAGACCAGTTTATTTTCCAGGGAGCAGACATCTGATAAGATGATGGACGGAAGAGCCAGCCAGCTAGGGTTTGTTTTTAGCCTAGCACAGACTCCGGCACCCCTTGCCTTGCTTCCTCTTCCTCGCGCACCGCTTAAGATGTCCCGTCGTCCGGCTACTGTCATCAGGCAACACCGAAGACTGGAGTCCTGGTTCCAAAGCAAGTTGAGGTTGCGTAGCTTCTCATGTGGCTCATCTTGAATRCAATTTGTTGGTTTATTGAGTTGTAAAAATGTCTGACGGTGGTAAATACGAACACTATTTGTGCCAATGTCCACATACTGGGTAAAATAAACGTGCTACAACACTAAGTAAACAAAGTAGCACCATTTTGCTTCTTCCTTACTTTGGAAGCTCTAGACATATCTCCATATTATATGCTACCAGTGTTTATTTTTGGAACTCTTACCTATTGTACTATTCTGTTTTTCAATATTACATTACTGTTAACGATTGCTTTAAACCTAAAACTCCATAAACCTATGTATATACTGTTGTTTAACATGCCAATTAATGACATGGGTGCATCTGSCCTTTTGCCACACAAGATGTCTATTCTGCATGCTGTTTGCAAGCCTTCTTTATCCACTTGTATGGGTCTGGATAAAGAAGGCTTGCAAACAGCATTCAAGCCTTCTTTATCCACTTTATGGAACACTTCTTATTCTGGGTGCCACAGCTTATGACAGGTACAGTCATGGCCAAATTTTTGAGAATGACACAAATATTAGTTTTCACAAAGTCTGCTGCTAAACTGCTTTTAGATCTTTGTTTCAGTTGTTTCTGTGATGTACTGAAATATAATTACAAGCACTTCATACGTTTCAAAGGCTTTTATCGACAATTACATGACATTTATGCAAAGAGTCAATATTTGTAGTGTTGGCCCTTCTTTTTCAGGACATCTGCAATTCGACTGGGCCTGCTCTCAATCAACTTCTGGGCCAAATCCTGACTGATAGCAACCCATTCTTTCATAATCACTTCTTGGAGTTTGTCATAATTTGTGGGTTTTTGTTTGGCCACCCACCTCTTGAGGATTGACCAAGTTCTCAATAGGATTAAGATCTGGGGAGTTTCCAGGCCATGGACCCAAAATTTCAACGTTTTGGTCCCCGAGCCACGTAGTTATCACTTTTGCCTTATGGCATGGTGCTCCATCGTGCTGGAAAATGCATTGTTCTTCACCAAACTGTTGTTGGATTGTTGGAAGAAGTTGCTGTTGGAGGGTGTTTTGGTACCATTCTTTATTCATGGCTGTGTTTTTGGGCAAAATTGTGAGTGAGCCCACTCCCTTGGATGAGAAGCAACCCCACACATGAATGCTCTCAGGATGCTTTACCGTTAGCATGACACAGGACTGATGGAAGCGCTCACCTTTTCTTCTCCAGACAAGCCTTTTTCCAGATGCCCCAAACAATCGGAAAGAGGCTTCATCCGAGAATATGACTTTGCCCCAGTCCTCAGCAGTCCATTCGCCATACTTTTTGCAGAAGATCAAACTGTCCCTGATGTTTTTTTTTGGGAGAGAAGTGGCTTCTTTGCTGCCCCTCTTGACACCAGGCCATCTTCCAAAAGTCTTCACCTCACTATGCGTGCAGATTCGCTCACACCTGCCTGCTGCCATTCCTGAGCAAGTTCGGCACTGGTGGCACTCCAATCCCGCAGCTGAATCCTCTTTAGGAGATGATCCTGGTGCTTGCTGGACTTTCTTGAACACCCTCAAGCCTTCTTAACAATAATTGAACCTCTTTCCTTGAAGTTCTTGATGATCCTATAAATTGTTGATTTAGGTGCAATCTTAGTAGCCAAAATATCCTTGCCTGTGAAGCCATTTTTATGAAACGCAATGATGGCTGCACGCGTTTCTGTGCAGGTCACCGTGGTTAACAATGAAAGAACAATGATTTCGATCATCACCCTGAATGTCAAGTCTGCCATTCTATCCCAATCAGCCTGACATAATGATCTCCAGTGTTGTGCTCATCAACATTCTCACCTGAGTTAACAAGATGATTACTGAAGTGATCTCAGCAGGTCCTTTAATGACAGCAATGAAATGCAGTGGAAAGTTTTTTTCGGGATTAAGTTAATTTTCATGGCAAAGAAGGACTATGCAATTCATCTGATCACTCTTCATAACATTCTGGAGTATATGCAAATTGCTATTATAAAAACTTTCCAATATTTATGTAATTCTCAAAACATTTGGCCACGACTGTAGTTTTGGCATTGGGGGCAGGTGCTAGGTCATGCTGTAAAAGGAAATCAGCATTTCYATAAAGCTGGTCAGCCAATAGAAGTATGAAATGGTCTAAAATTTCCTGGGAGATGACTGTTGACTTTGGACTTGATAAAACACTATCGAAACCTCACACAGTATTTCTACCAACTTGAATTCTGTGACTTTCCACTCATCCTCTAGACTCCAGGATCTTGCAAATCTATCCTCAGATCACCCTTTTTTCTTCCTTTTTTAAATAACCTGTTAGACTACTGTACGAGCCCCACCACTTGGTGTCCCTCTCTAAAGTTGTTTTATTTGATGGCTCATAGGACTCACATGACAAAATTGTGCATTTGTTTATAAACATAATGTATTAGCACAGGATATGCTTCTTATGTCTTAGATTCAAGTTGATACTATTCTCTGGTGAAATATGAGTCATTTGCATGGTCTTGAGAGGACATATATTGTTTTAAATACGAGTTACCATGCTTGACTAGTTTAGCAAATGCACGTAAATACTGGTCTAATAAGAACTGTTCCAGAACAGTTTATCTTTGGGTCTTGAAATAACAACTGACCATTGTTGTTACGTGTTCCTTAAGAATCAGAGAATTTTAGACATTATTTGTTTTCCTGAGCTCATGATTGTGCAGTATAAAGTGACATTTTGTTAGTTAATTTTAACCAACTTTCCCAAATACGAGTGAGCAAAAAATTAGAAACTGGGTGACAAAGGCAAAGAAATAGCACAAATACATGACTGCATGTTTTTCAGGTTGTTTTCATTTGTTTCTCTGACCAAATATTAATATTATTATGCTCATTTTATGAGGTCTATATTTTTGCAAAGTCATTGACACATGACATATGTCATTGATAAATATTTTTTTGCATTATCATTGACCGAGGCTGAGTTGGTATCTTTGCCACTTGGGTTTTATTAATTACCTAATGCCATTTGTTTTATTTCGTAGTTCTGACCAAACCTTTCATGATGTGTGTTTGTGTGTCTGTATGTGAGCACCCCGGTACATCTTTAACCAATAAATTCTGACCCCATTTTTAGGTCTCCCAAAGGTTCTGAATGGAGCAACAACTTTCAAATAACACTTTCAGTTATAACCTTCAAATTGACAGATTTGATGTCCCTCCTCAATCTATTTATCCTGTTTTTATAATTGGAGGCCTGGTCTATTTATTTGCAGTGTTCTGTAATGTAACAATTCTAGCACTGATTGTTACACAGCAAAACCTTCATAAGCCCATGTTTTACATTTTTTTCAGTCTTCCTTTGGCAGATACATTGGGAATTACATGTGCTTTGCCCAGAGTGCTTCTTGATATTGTCACCCAAACAAATATGGTGTACTACCCAACATGTGTCCTGCAGGGTTTTCTGCTTCATTTGTATGGAACTAGTGTACTTTTTATTCTAGCAGCCATGTCATTTGATCGCTACATAGCAATATGCAAGCCACTGAGATATAATTCTATAATGAGTCCATACATCATTAGTGGTGTGATAGCACTGGCTTGGGGTCTTGACTTTGCTTTGATTGTTGTGTTGTTTGCTCTTCAGGCAAGGCTTTCAAAATGTAGGACAATAATTTTTAATGTGTATTGTAGCAATAATACACTGTTACAACTTTCATGTGGTGGTGACCTTACTGTGAACAATATTTATGGATTAGCTATAACAGGAATTGTGCAGGGCCTTAGTGTGTCTATACAGTTACTCTCTTATGCACAAATTCTTAAAACCTGTCTTTCCCACACACAAATTGATGCTAAACGTAAGGCTGTAAATACATGCTTAGCACAGATAATTATATTTGTTCTGTATGAAATAATTACAATCTTCACAATACTTTCATATCGTTTTCAGAATATACCACCTAATGCACAAAAGATATGTGGTATGCTAATTTTCACAATTCTTCCAGTTTTTAACCCAATTATATATGGAATAAAAACAAGAGATATTCGAAATTCATTCATTATAGTTTTAAAAAAACGGATGACATTTAAATTATTTTGAAACAAAAAGGTCATTTGGATAAACATCACACTCTTGAATTGTTTTCTCTGTTAAAATACAACCAATTGCAATCTTCTATGTCTTCTTCAAACAGATTGTTCAAATATATTAGTCATAAAATATAATTTTCTTTGTCTAAATTGTGTATAAAAAAATTAACTGTTTTATAACCTCTCTCTGTGTCTGTTTGTTATTAAAAAATACATTCAAACACAAACTTTAAATATAGAACAACTGATTTATTCTTTATTTTCCGGTTTCTCCAAATGGCAGCTTGCAAAATGTTCGAAATATTACTGTTATTGTGTCAGAAGTGTAGTTAAGAGTTGTTTAAGCGAGAATGCATGTGTACAACTCAAAACCTACATCGGTTATTAAAGATAGCGTCTATGTAGAAAAAAATGCCCCAACGATTTCTGAGATTTAGGCTTCAGGAAATCTGTCGGCGCTCTGTGCATAATACCGTCCCAGCCTTATCTCGGAAAGAATTCCTATACGTTTTCTAAACGTTGGCTATTGTTGTTTACTTATAATATTCTTTAAATTTAATTTAAATGGATTTTTATTTGGCATCGTGATCCTCCTCTTTAACTTCCTACATAGTCTAATCAGCGCTCAGCCGCACGCATAAAGTTACAAAATGCATCGTGGGAAAAAAGAGCCAGGAGACTGACTCTGGTCATTTTAATAATTCATTGATAAATTGGTGATTTCTTTGGTTTCAGTTGTAATGATGAAGGTGATCATGTCATCTCCGCAGCAATGTATGTAATCAATAATACTGAAAAATATATATTGCTCTTTTTTTTTTTTACTTTTAATCACTCTATGCGCAATTTTCTTTGGTATTTTTATAAAATATTTAAATTTAATATTTTATTTTAAAAAATTAAAATAGAAAAAGAATATTCCATTTGTATTTTTCATTTGTAAAATAGCTGTAGTAACCTGGTTGAATGTGAAAGAATTCACTCTTTTACTGATGCTTGTTTGGCTCCTTTTATTTATTTCCTTTCGTTGTCACACACTGCACCACACTGCACCGCACCGCAAGAGCTAAAACAAACCGTGAAAATATATACAATAAATTTTCTTGAAAGTAGAGTGATATGAAATGGTGACTATTTACAAATATATAGAGAAAATGAGACATTAACCAAAATTAGAGCTAATAAACAGTATGAATTAACTTAAATTCAAGAAACCCGGATATAAACTGGGATAAAGAAAAATGCACATAACAGACATACTGTAGTAAAAAATATTCTTTGCAGTATCTAAATGTCCATATTAAACTGACCTTGTGCCTCTTTCAACCAGGTACTGAAATAAGATGTCCAAATAGGAAAATACAACAAAAATAAAATAACAAATAATAACCGTTCATAGTTTAAATAATTTAGAGTGCCATAAACTTTAAATCTTTAGCTTTAGTCCGTGACCGTGTGTTGCATTGTTTACCTCAATGTGCGAGCTCCGTCTCTGCTGCACTTCCGCCTAGGTGCACTCTTCCGGCTAGATGCCTTTCATAATAAAGGTCTGTACAGGCAAAATAACCAAAAACAGGCAAAAAACGGTTTCCTAAGTAAAATAAACACTCAACTAATTTACCTAAATATAAATTATTGCAAATAATATAAACAAATATATAAAAAATCTCCAAACAAATAAATAACTGAGGATTATTTACAATAGCATTAAAAAACACGGGTTGTGTATAGAGTGACACGCACGGGAAGACCTTCCTGTTTGGAGATAGCATGGAATTATTAAATAAAAACCTTAACAGGAAACAAAAGAAAACTGAAAACACCAAATAAACAGAGCTCCGCCGTCTATGTGAGAACGGACGTCTACGTGAAAATGGAGCTCTGGGGAAGAAAAAAAAAAACTTTTAAAAACTTTAATCGTCTTGCGGCGTTACTTATTGCCGTTACTGAGGATTTATTGAGAGAGAGAGAGATAGTTTGTGCTTTGTGCATTAATAAACTTAAACTAAACACGTACGCGCTCTCTTTTGCTCTCTCTCTCTCGGATGCGCCTTTTCATACGAATTACATCGTCTAAAATTAGACATCTAAAATTGTTTTTCGATTAGTTTATAGAAAAGCAGACATTTCGCTTTCTATAAATGTATATTTCTTACGTCTGTGAGGCAAGTATACACGGAGTTTCGGTTAATTTTCTGACACGCTCAAGTTCACCGAAAACAACGCGCACCCTGTTTGCTTTCATTAATTTTTAGTTGCTTTCTAGTGTTACACATTATATAATCTTAAGGCTAGATATAAAGGTATACATTTACTTTGTGTTACAGACCTCAAGCAACCGTGACCTGTTGACAGATTTAACAGAGCAACATGACAGTGTCTATTATATTAGCTTTTGCTAATTAGTACATCAGTAATCCTGTTACTTACTCATTTCAGCCCTTTGATCACTTTTTCTTTGTTTTTTAACACATTAAAAAAAATTCAGTTACACTACTAATATTATTACAGGCGACTTAACTAAACAGAAATATCCATTTTAAATATTTAACATCATATTGCAAACGTCCAGAAGCCATGAAAGCAGAAATAACTACTGAAAAATAAAGCAACCATTACCTCCTGTTGCACAACGAGAGCTAGCAAAACTTCCCTTCCCAAGGCAACTAACTTTTTAGTTTAAACTGCACAACTCCTGCACAACTTAGCTGGAATTACATCACAGGTTTTAAACATGCTATGGGGTGTGTTGTGATCAAATTAAACATGTTACTAACACACGCAACTAGCGTATACCCCCCCCTCCCCTAGTGGCGGACTTTGACAATTACAACATAGAGTCTGGCAGTTCAAACCATGGTTAAATATCCAAACAAACAAGTAAATCTTAACACAACAATTGTTACCAACTATTGGTGGGTGTCACATTTGCTTAAATTCGATGCAAACAAGAAACGTCTATATTAATTATTATAATTTTAGTACTGTGATTGTTTCACTTGTATTTCATAAGGGTTTGCCAGTGGTGTTACAGCGAAACGGGCGCGGGGGGGGGGGGGGGGTGTCATTATTTATTAAAGAAACTTATGTTGATCATAACAGCCTACTGCACTTTATTCTTATAATAACGCAAAAACACACAAAACAGTACAAAGTCAACTCTTAGTGTTTTTTTTTTATTTTTTTTATTTTACACTGAATACATGAAATATAACAAAACAGAAAGCAGCAGCCTCAACGTACCATTTAAAATATTTATTAAAACATTGTCAGGTTAATCATATCTGAAAAACATCATCTGCATAAAATGACAATAGGGCACTACATATGTAGTGCAGAATCTGTTGTGCCATACTTCATTTTAAGATCAAATGGTTTGAAATAAAACAGCTCGTTATCATTCACTAGCTTTAAAACTCTGAGATCTGACTGTAAATGCATGGTAATGGTAATGAAAACAGAGTGTTTCCATCAGTGTTCCACAGAGCAGTACATCTTCAACTTTCACAGCAATATTCTTGATCTCACAAAACACTGGCATCTCACATGCTATTTCTGTACAGATAATAAAGTCAGGGCGATACTCTGTGCCATGATGTTTGATCCACTTTACAGAATAGACAAGTTCTGATATTTTCATCCCTAGTTTGGAAGCAATGTCCATGCCACTTTTAAGTCCACTGAGTTCCACCATTTTCCATGGACCAAGACTCAATCTGTACTGGTTAAAAGACATTGCCATACAACTCTGGTGCTTTTTGGCTAGTGTTTTGGTGATGTTTTTGAAGCTTTTTAATTGTGATTTAAAGAATTTGTGTTTCGCTTCATTTTCCTTATACACTGTGGGTAATGTATCATTATGTGATGCTTTGGCAACAGATTTTTTTCGGGAAGATTTTTTTTTAATAGCTGGTGGTGTTCATTTATTAAATGTTTAAGATAAATGGTCATGCCTTCTGTTAGGACTGGTGAAAATACGATGTTAACAATCTGTAGAAGTGAAAGCAAAAGATACCAGTGTTTATCATCTCTCTGCACTAAATCACCAAATAACAGAGGCATGTTGCCTAACAAGCACCAAGATTGGATGGCATTTAAACCCAAATCGCTGCTTTCACCAAACAATTTGACCATTGGAGGACGGTTCCTCTGCTGATTGTAACCATAATCAAAAGCATGTATTCTACCASCAAGATCATCAGCACTCAGAAAATTATGCACAATGTACTGCAGAACACGTTTTACCTCTAGCTGAGCGACACCTTCCAAAATGTCGTGCATTATATCCACAGCAAAATTGTTTGCAGTGTTGAAATACTTGAGTGAATTTAACAAACACACCCGTTTGACGCCATAAACATGAGGTAGGCTAGAGTCATCTTGTAACCTTTTACAATGCAGAGCATGCATCTCAGTTGTTCTTAGTACAACTTCAGGGTTATCTTCGGAAAACACGAATTGAAAGCGATCTTTCTCAAGAACACAGAAACAAAAGACATATTGAGCCCCAAATGACTCCAGAAATCCTAATAAACTGTGTAAGCCAAGGTTATCCCCTGTGACTTGAACAACTGTACCCCTTACACAATGTCTAGATCTAGGATTCTTAATCCCCTCAATCTCAAGCAGTTTTAGATGATTTACTAGAGGCTCAATTATAGAAATAAAACCATACCGTCTAATATCCTGTACATGAAAGAGGGCACATGAATGAATGCTATCCAGTGAGGAGTTAAAAATGGAGGGAAAATTCCTTAATGTAAAATAGATAGCACCCAATTTGCGTATACCCAATTTTTTGGAACCCAAAGGATTAGCGGTCTCGAAATCATCATAAAATAACTGAATTTGTAAAGTATCTTTTTCTGTGAAAAATAAATGATTACTTTTAAAATGTGCAGCATCACTTAAGTCAACAAACACCTTCCTTTGGAACATGTCTGGGTTTAAACAAATCAGTAAGATGAGGATTTTGTAAAACTGACTTGAGTGTTTCTAAAATGGGAATATAAGAAAACCACTTACAGAAGACTGACTTAACCCAGCAAATTTTAGTTGTGCAACAGCAGATGCACACATATCCAAAATGCTCTTTTTTGACTTTAACAATACAGATGTCGTGGCCACCTCTCCAACAAAGCCAATGTGATCAAATGTTTGAACACTACTTTGTCCTCCTGTCTCAGCAGTCTCACAGTTGTCAATGGTGTCAAAATGCTGGTCGCTTTGCTCAGGATGTTTTGTATTCAGGATGTTTTCTAAACCCTGAAAAAGTCCCAAAGACAGAACAACACTCTGCTTCTACACATTTAAGGTGAAGATTCTTTTCAGGAACAAAACCATGAACTAGTCTGAAATGCCCAAGAAGCAATTTTGAACCATTTAACTCAGCCTGACAAACAAAACACTTCATGAGGGCAKAAAAGCTTAGCTATTTAAACTTAGCACCTAGCTAAGCAGCTGTGCTCTAACATCAGGAGGTAGAGCTGAGCAACAGCTCTGATTTCTCGAAAATGCTTCTCAATGTTTGTTTCACTCTGAGAAAGCAAATTGAAAGAGAACCATCACCAATATGTTAAATATAAAACTGAAAAATAAATAAAACAAGAAAGAAAAAAAAAAAAAACCTTCTCGAAGACAACAAGGTGTTTTTCTGCTTGAGAGGCAGACACCTTTCCTGGTCTTTTCCGGCCTTGGGCAGAAGATCAGATGCAACAGAAGTATTATAGAAGAGAGGTCCCAACCTGTTTACACACATACATTATGTTAGCAAAATCTGATCAATAATGCAAACTGGAAGTGAAATAAAAGAATAAAAAGTACAATAAAAATGTATGGGTATCAAATCTTAATCTTCCTAATTAATATTTAAAGTACAAACCTAATCTTAAACATCTTACCAATGTTAACACATTCATCTGAGTCACCAGTAGGAGTTTCAGCTGCCAGCAGTAGTTCTTCCAAATCACTGGTGCTTGGAAGCTTTTTGCACTGCTGAATCACTTTTTTCTTGAATGCAGTGGTCCACTTCTCCAGTAGCTTGCCTGACACTCCTTCTCCAAACATCAGAACAAAGTCTTGTTCAATCTAAGAAGAGGTAGAAAAGGATGAGCCAATACCAGACGAATCTTTATGGATATAAACCCAAGCAAGCAGTCAATAAACTTACATTTAAACATTAGTACAATTTATTGTATTGTTAAATTGTTAAAAGTATGATTACAGGCTTGGTAAAGTGTTTATAAATGTCTTTGAATCATGGAAAGACTGTCAACATGACACTTTACTGCATGGGGTCAAGAACCAGGCAGTGATAGTCGAATGTCAACTTCATTTTCTTCTTGATGGCGTCCTCATCAGAAGAATGGCTCATGAATGCAATTGCTTCCTTGCGTTCATCCTCACTCAGGGTGGTCTCTGGATTAAACTCTGACTGCCGTCTTACAGTTGGTCCACCAGACCCCGCTTCAGCAGAAGTTCCTTGTCCTGATGATGAACAACAAAGCATTTTAAAAGCTTCTACACTGCTCAATGAATGATAAATGAAGTTAATCCATAAAAAAGGCAACTTACAAGAGAACTCCTGTAAAAGATTAAAGAATGAGCTACACAAAAATATAAAAGCTAGATTTCAGAATTTCACCATGTACCTTCAAATGATGCACGTTGCTAGTCAACTAAGCCTCTCTGTAAAGTTTTGATTCTCCATGCTAAGTACCAAGTACAGCTTTCGCCATCATAATAATGTTCCTTAAAAAAATAAAAATAAAGATAAAAAGTCTTTAAATTAAAATGCAAAATACACCACCTGTAGTATGGGTATGTGAAATCAGCAGCATTTAAAATGCCAACACAGAATTAGTATTCAAAGCTGAAACTTACGTAGCCATTTTTAGAAAAAGGGTCACTTCCCATATTGCAGGTATAAATATCTCCATATTTATTGCCAATTAGACAAGTACCTCAAACCTACACAATATCTCTTAAAGACATCTTTTGAAGACCTGACTGTTCATACGAGCTCTTTCACATTGTTTTATTGAACACGTGTAGCATTTTAAGTCTGATGCTAACTGTGTTGTTGTTCTTGCTCATAGACTTTGTCAGTGCTATTGCAAATTCTGTTGTTTTGTTTATTCGATTTATTAAAGTCTTCACTTATGCCTCGCCAGTGACCAAGGCATAGCAGAGAGGTCTTCTCTAAAAATAGTTTTGGGCGAGGGCTTTGACATTGTGATGCAGTGCACAGGATAGAGGGGCATGAGATCCTGCAGAGTGCCCCGGAGAGAGACTGGAGGAGGTGAGCGAGCAGCTCAGCAGAATTGGAAAGGCTCCTCACCTGCAATCCATCTATAGTAAAAGATGATATGCAAACCTAATCAAGAATAGAGGAACTATGCCTAGGAACTAGGGCTAATGCCAATCACCACAACATAAAACAATAAACATAAACAGAATAGTAACCTTAACCATACAGGAAACCTAACCTATGAAATGGAATAGAAAAACAACCAAATGAAACATAGGAAACATATACAGATGTAGCCACTCAAAACTTCCAGGATCGGGCAACCGCCGTGTGAATGGCGCATGGCGGCCGTGATCCCCCCCCCCGCCCTCTCCTGCCAGAAAGGCGGGTCAAATTTCACAGTAAACATGCCCATTGAAGGACTATTTATTAATTTACGGACTGCCACCACTAGATGGCGCTTTGTTCTCAAGAAATTAACAGAGGCCAGCAATTTACCTGCTAAGTAGCAATCACGTGATTTTAACCCAACTCACCGCCCCAGACTGATGCTAGCAAACTGCAATATACTGTAGAGACGGAGATGACAGTTTAATGGACTTTTTATTCAGGGTAAGTGGTGGCTTTTTTCATAAAATTTGTTTGGGTTAGTTTACAGTTTAGTTCCCAGTTTATATATATATATATATANCCGGCCTTGGGCAGAAGATCAGATGCAACAGAAGTATTATAGAAGAGAGGTCCCAACCTGTTTACACACATACATTATGTTAGCAAAATCTGATCAATAATGCAAACTGGAAGTGAAATAAAAGAATAAAAAGTACAATAAAAATGTATGGGTATCAAATCTTAATCTTCCTAATTAATATTTAAAGTACAAACATAATCTTAAACATCTTACGAATGTTAACACATTCTTCTGAGTCACCAGTAGGAGATTCAGTATATTTTTTTTTTTTTTTTTCCCCGGCCGTTTTGAAAATCACTGGCTGCACCCGCAGTGGTCAGATGTGACTTTGTGACTTTAGGTTTATTTTAGGACATCTGTTTAACAAGTCTGGAGTTAACATTACAGCTTACTGTCAGTGTCACAAACTCACAATGTCACTCTTTCCCTCAAAAAGATGCTGAAGCTTCGGAAATACTATTAACTGTGCTGTTACAAAGGCTGCACTACCCGAGAAACTGATTAATATAGAGCTTTGTGAGCTCTGTATTTTTATAAGAGTGTTTGTGCCATCTGCAAATGACAAAGAGAATCTGACTGAGTGTTCTCTGGATTTGGTTAAATTCAGCATTTCTTTATTTTTGGGTAAGAGTTATCTGCAGGTTATTGCTGTGACTGGAATACAATGTTAGGCAGTCCACAAGGGACACAAGCTGGGGTTAGATGTACTGGTGCTAGCACGCTAAACACTCATAACCTTGTCTGTCTTTTACCCACTTTGGCTGAGACTTGTACACGGTAGTGCTTAGTTAACCAAAGTTGGATAAAAAACCTGAATTATTTAATAGTCAGTAGGAGTAGGTAAGCAGTAGGGCCGCTTCAATACTCGGTAAGTTGTAGTTTGGCTTCAGAGTTGCACTAATGCTCATATACAAGTGTTATATCGCTTAACTCACTCGTATGAAACCGAATCAAGTAAATTCGCATTAATTTAATGCAGATGTTAATACAGACAGACAGTGGCTAACGCTAAAACAGTTCAACGGTCTATTTACATTCAACACAGGCTATTTATTTACATTCCAGCATTCCTAAAACAGTATTTTACACACTGGGTTATTAATATAGGGTTATTAATTTCTTTTATTCTTTCATCAAAAATAAATATTTTGCCAAGTTTATTTATCTTTAGTAAAATTTATGGCTCAGAGGGGTGATGGCTGGCCTTTTGGAGCTACTGAAGCCCATATTCACAAAGCTTCCTAAGCCTAAAAGTTGCTCCTAGTGATGAAATTGTAAGAAAATTATGGTATTTTCTTAGAATTTTCCCTTAAATTTGGGATTAAATCTTAGTAAAGATAAAAATGATTCACAAAACATCTTAGTCCTAAAAACAGCTCCTAAGGTAAACATTTTTAAGAGTAGAGAGAAGGACTTTTAAGAGTCTTAATAGTTTATATAGCAGATAACAAAATGGCAGAAAGAAGAAATATTCTCCAAAAACTTAAGGTAAAGCTAAAAGTAAACACTGCTCTTCTGTCCAATTTGTTTTCCTTGTTGTTTTACTTCTTTTCTTCTCTCTTGGATTGTTGACTACAAACCATCCAAAAGTGCAACTTAAATGGACTGTCCTGCAATCATGTAAATTAGTAAAAGCTGAGCCATTTGCTTCCATAAATCTGAAATGGATTACAAGTAATAAAATCAGTTTAGTAAATAAATGTTAAAAGAAGTTAAAGAGTAACTCCTGGTTGGAAATTGGTTGTTTCAAAAGTAGACACATTTTCAACATTTGACTGTTTAATTGTCTTATAAGATAACTAGTCTATAACATAAACTTTGCATAAAGTAGTCTGTAGTCATGATTATATGATTTCATTATATACAAACAATATGATTTTACTCGCTGTTCTATTATCATGTATTCTATTTTTTTCAAAGAGCACATTTTAAGACCTTTACAGAGGTCAGAGGTTATTTATCAATCAAATCACAGTCATTGAACTGCTGCATCATCCCTAACAATGGAGTCAACCACACCTCCTCAATAAGATAAAAGTTTTTGTACTTTCCTCACTCAGAGTTGCTCTAAGAAGTTTTCTAAATCACTTTTACTTTTAGGAATTTTTAGACTAAGATAGGAGCTCTCAGAGAATTCTAATAAGCTTTGTGAATACAAGCCCAGGAGTCTACACATTAAGGGAAACAAGACTTAATCTGTTCCATTTTTGATGGTTTTTAAAAATGTAAACTTTAATAATAATAATAATAATAATAATAATAATAATAATAATAAAAAGATAGATACTTACACGCAGCTGGTGTTATCCTTGTATTTTACTGACCCTTTAAGCAAAATATTAATGAAAAATATTAAATTCATCTGTTTTATACAAATTAATGTTTTAACTTTAGCTAGTTACCTAGAAGAATTGTCATGGGTCTGATAGAATGAAGAGGCAGATGCAGGGATAACCAGACAATGTTTATTTTAACTTCTGGAAAGTTCAACCAACACAAACAAATGAACAAAGAAAACTCCCCAGCTGAGTCTGCAGGCAGCCTGGCACAGAAGAACTCAAAAGAAGAAGGACATTTCAGCGTCAAACTAAATCCGAACAGAAAGGAGGCTGAAATCCTTCCAGCCTTGACCTTGATCTGGTCTTCTTAAACAAAAGCAACGCCGAGCCTGAAGACTGTTCAGTCCTGGGGAAAAAAAACAAACAAAACAAGGAGAGTGGAACAAGTAACAAACATGTATAGTGCACAACAGTGAATGAACAATGAGCTACAGGTTCGATTGGTTTAAATACTGAGACACATCAGGGAGACACAGGTGAACTTGATTTAGTGTTACAGTGAAACATATACAAACGTAGATACACTAGGGGGAGACAAAGCGGTGGCTCAGTAATCCGGACAACCAGATCGTATCCCATGTTTTAAATCGGCGAACTGCACGGGAGATCTGCATATGTGCGTTCTCCCATACTCTCTCCGCTCTCTTAAACCACTGGTCCACCATGGGTACATCGGTGGGAGTGGAGTCCCAGGGACAGAGCGGTGGCTGATGCCCAAGCACACACTGAAACAGGCCGATTTCGGAGTAGCACAACGAGTTTTGCACATATTCCACCCAGATTAAGCAGTCTGTCCATTCATGTTGTCGGCTGCTGCAGTATGCTCTGAGGTAGTTCTTGGACAGTCCGCTCTGCCTGCCCATTAGACTCAGGTGATAGCCCGACGTTAGGCTAACAGTGGTCCCCAACTTCTGAAAGAAAGCTTTCCAGACACGGGCGATAAATTGGGGACCACAATCGGAAACAATATTCTCCGGGATACCGTAACAGCGAAACACTGTTTCGAACAGGGTTTCTGCCACCTGGAGGGCTGACGGAAGAGAGCTAAACGGAATGAAGCGACATCCTTTGGCGAATCGATCCACTACCACCAAGACTGTTGTGTACCCTTTAGACACCGGCAGATCTGTGACAAATTCCCCTGAGATGTGTGACCATGGTCTGTTCGGTATTGGTAAGGGCAATAATTTACCAACTGGCAAACTACGACGGCTCTTCGTTGTTGCACAAATTGCACAAGATGAAACCACTGTTTTCACGGTTTCCCGCATCTTTGGCCACAAGAACATTTGCTCAAGAAGTATGTGCGTGCTATACCTTGATGTCCCTTAGCTAAATTGGAATGTGCTTTGATTGTCACTTGTTCGCGTAGTGACTTCGGGATGTACGTTCTGTTCGTAGGGCAATTTTCTGGTGTGGGATCCGACTGTGTGCAGTGAGCTATTTCCGAATCTATGTCCCACACAATCGGAGCCACCTCAAGGGATGAGGGCAAGATGGGTTCAGGGTTATGAACAAGTTCTGGTGTTGGATAACAGCGGGACAATGCATCCGCTTTTCCATTTTTCGAGCCGCGACGATACGTGATGCAGAATCGGAAACGCGTGAAAAACAGCGCCCACAGCAGGCCTGACGAGGGTTTAATCTTTTAGCTTTTGGATATACTCCAGATTCCGATGATCTGTAAGTACTGTAAAAGGGTGTTTAGCTCCCTCCARCCAATGCTGCCACTCCTCTAACGCTGCTTTTACTGCTAGCAGTTCTCGATTACCAATATCATAGTTTCGTTCAGCAGGTGTTAGTTTTCGAGAGAAGAAAGCACAAGGGTGAAGTTTTTCTCGATTGACATGTCATTGTGACAGCACCGCCTATCCCTACTTCCGATGCATCAACCTCGACAATAAAAGGCTTTTCAGGGTCGGGTAATTTTAATATAGGCGCGGTGGTAAATGCTGTTTTTAGACGCCGAAATGCCTTTCGTGCTTCCAGTGAGTGCCTCTAGTCGTTTTGATTTTCCCTTTAGTAGTGATGTGAGCAGAGCTGCCACACTACTGAAACCCCGGAGGAAACACCGATAGAAATTGGCAAACCCAAAAAAACCTAGTAGCTTTACTGACTTCGGTTGTTGCACCGCCGTGACTTTGGTCACCTCCATTTCGACCCACTGTGGCCCTATGCGATAGCCAAGGAATGCAATCTCCCGCTTATGGAATTCGCATTTCTCCGCCCTCATGTGGAGTCCGTGTTTGCGCAGGCGATGAAGGACGCCGGTTACATGATGGACATGCTCGGAGTATGACCACGAGTATATTAGTATATCATCCAAATATACTATAACGAAACAGTTAAACATATCCCAAAACACGTCATTCACGAACCCCTGAAACACTGCAGGTGCGTTCACCAGTCCATAAGACATMACATTATATTGGTAATGTCCCAATGTCATGCTAAACGCAGTCTTCCGCTCATCACCTTTTCGCACACGAACGAGACTATATTTTATTGTAACAGCGTTGAGATCACGGTAATCAATACAAGAATGTAACCTCCCCCTCTCTTCTCTATGAAAAAAAACACCTACCGGGGGACGTGGACCTGCTGATGAGTCCCTGCTGGAGAACTTCACTCACATATTGCTCCATGGCCCGGGTTTCCTCCACGGACAATAGATAAAGCAAGGCGGTGTTTTCCCCTGCAAGAGGTCTATCGCGCAGTCCCACGGACGCTGAGGTGGAAGTCGTGTGGCTGCCCTAACACTAAACACATCTTTAAAATCTGCATACTCGGATGGCACACTAAGGGATATTTGGGCGCTAGGACTCTAAATATTTGTCATTTGGACCGTCAATGCTGACGGTTTACAGAATTTAGCGCATCTAAGSGTCCGATACATAATCCTCGAGTTCACCCAATCGAAATTAGGATTGTGGGAGCTGAACCAGGGTAGACCCAGCACGATGGACTGGTCTAACTGAGGAAGCACAAAAAATTTTTAGCTCCTCGGTGTGATGGGGAAAAGTTAACCGTAGGGGTGCTGACAGGAGTTCAAGAAGTGATTGTGCTAAATTACGACCATCCAGAGCTTTAACTGATATCGGGTATGGTAGCTTCAACACAGGAGCTCGCAGTGCGGAAACGACAGACGTAGAGATGAATTTTCAAGCCAACCGGGAATCTATCAGGGGACAAACAGACAAAGTGTGGTTATTATAAGACAGATGTGCTTTCAAACAAAAAGAATGGTGTAAATGTTGTTACTTTCAGTAACGGGCAGTTGTTCACGTGATGTCCCCCCCCCCCAGTACAAACAATGTCAATCTCCGCCGTCTCTCCGTTGCCAACAGGTGGGAGGTGCTGACGTCCATAGGGTCTGGACTGAACCCTTCGCAGTGTTCCGGACGTGGTTTGCTGAGGCTGTAGCTGA
Organism: Clarias batrachus; assembly: GCA_003987875.1. Classification (NCBI taxonomy): domain Eukaryota; kingdom Metazoa; phylum Chordata; class Actinopteri; order Siluriformes; family Clariidae; genus Clarias; species Clarias batrachus. Next base: position 41,605 of record QMIH01001548.1, on the reverse strand, counting down.
TCTCCTGTTGTTTTATCTGTGTTCTTGCCGTTGTGTGGCATCACTGGCTGCGGAGGTGTTGGTCCAGCTTGATAGCCAGGTTAATGCACTCATCCAATGACATACCGGCATCATGGCAAGAGAGTTCCAGCTGTTGTAAGTCTCGGAACCTGGCCAGCCAGCTCTTTTCACACCAACCACTCTCCGCGGCTAACACACAAAACTTGATGGCAAAATCCACCACCGTGGAGTTTCCCTGATGCAGCCTCAGCAGTTGTTGCTCTCCAGTCTTTCCTTGAACCGGATGGTCAAACACCGTGCGCAGGGCCTCGATGAACCTCCTGTAGCTAGACATGTCCTCCCCGCCAGCGCTCCAAACAGCTGTTGTCCAGTCCATGGCTGCACCTGTGAGCTGTTGAATGACAAAGCTGATTTTTTGGTGTTTCATCATGTTTGGGTACTCCGTCAGGTAAGCTCACAGACCAGGAGGAACCATTTACAACCCTCCGGATTGCCGTCATATCTCTCCAGAGGGGTGGGGCAAGGTGGTGAAGCTCCGGTGCGTCGACGTGGAGAGAAAGGCTGAAATCCTTTCAGCCTTGACCTGGTCTTCTTAAACAAAAATAACGCCGACCCTGCAGACACTGTTCAGTCCTGGGGTCCGTTCTTCGTATGTTGCTTGAAACATCCGAGATGAATTGACACATCTAAGATGAGATCATCGTGCTAATTATGATGCGGCTAATTCGGTTCTTCGAGCACACCGTTGTTGATGATTAGTATAGCTGGATTGAATTATCTAGGATTATTGTATGTTCGTGCGTTTGTTTAAAAGGCGATATGCATCGACAGTAGAAACACTGATTACAACCCCTGCGATTGGGTGACGAAATGGCATAAGAGCAGCTCAATTTTTTTTCACAAGCGGAGCAAGAGCTTTTATTAGAGGGTTATGGAGAATTTCAAACTTTAATAAAGATAATTTAAAATAAAAGTAATTATTAAATACGTGAGTGCTGCCGATGTTACATGTGTATATATATGTATATATATGCACTGGTGGCTCAGTGGGAGATGTCTTGCCTGCCATGCAAAAGACCCGGGTTCGATTCCCGCGCTGGATTGAATTTACTTTATTTGCAACAAGTTCAACAAACTCAAATATTGATAGTTCGGTTTACTTAAAAACTTAAAAATTGATGTAACTGATTACCTCAAATATTTTGAGTTTTTGCCAACTTAATCGGGTTTACAGTGTAAAAGTGAAGTACAAGAACAAGTATAGTAAGAAGTATATTGTCATGCTATGACAAAAGGATCCTGTCTATCACGCAATACACGAATGTGAAAAACTCTGCGAATAATCCTCACACCTTCAGTAACCAGTTGCTCTCTCATAAACGGACAAGACATGGCTGCGACAGATTTGAGAAAATTACCTCCACTTATATAGACGCAATYGGTGGTTATTACATTCAGGGGATTGTTACATATTATTAGACACACATGGAGATTAACACACGAATGATGACCACAGCCACCACACATCCATACATGTACTGTATTTACGTTTATATATATACTTTTCTTTCCCCATGTGAGTCAGTCCGTGTCAGTCATGCTCTTTAACCAATCAGATGTGATCTCGCAATTTCAACCAATCATAACCCGGTTTAAGCTTACGGACATGTTGCTATGACAGCATGTGTGAGATTCGCTTCGAAGAACGAAACAATCCAAGATCAGGACAAATCCACAACAATCAAATCCAGCTAACTGAGACTTAGCTACATACGAAGAACGGACCCCTGGGGAAAAAACAAACAAAACAAGGAGATATTTGTTCCAGATATTATGCGCCATTAATCACTTTTATTATGCCAATTTTTGACTATCAGCGAAAAAAACAACAGGCGAAAACATCATCAAAAATATAACTTAAAAAAAACCCAAGCAGAAGTTACACTTTGAGCTTCACTTTGCAGCAAAATAATAATATGTACTTAGTGATAAAATAATAATGATAATAATAATACCAGTGTATTAAACAGAACTAAATAAAATACACCGTAATGTAAAATAGAGCAACTGCCTGCCGAACACTTCACCGAACACACAAGTTCAAAACCAGTCACAGAAGCACTTAATCCATAATAATTGCTTCTAAGTCATCTGGAATCGTCTCTGAACTATCCATGCTATTTTATATACAGCCACAAAGCCAAATAGCTCCTAACACAAGGCTGAATTCCAAATTTGCTTTCCAACCCTTTACCAAGGGCACTATTTAGTGTGTGGAACAAGGGATTGTACTCTCTATTCATTTAATGCTATTTGGGATTCAACCCAGGAAGACGAAAAATAACAGAGGTATTATATAATAGTCAATGCGCCATCTGGCGGGATTATACAGCATTGCAACCATCTTATTAGAAAGCAGATGGCGGTGTTTATGGGGCAGGGCATTGTTAACTGCGTCATCGTGGGTGATCACGTTCCATGCACAGACAATGCAAGGAATTGTCACGGATAGTCCTTTCACGGAACAGCAGGCTGTTTAAAATAGCTTCATCTATATATACACACACACACACACACACACACAGACACAGGGTTTGTTCGTTTGATGCCTTTTACCGCTGAGTGGCGCAATATAACTATAGACCGACGCCTCATGTCTTCATTCTCTCAAGGATTTATGAGCCGCAGCTCCTTTAGTGCTGCATGTAGTAGCAGATGAATCAAGTGAAACATTGTAGTTAAACAAATTTCTAATCACGGTACTAAAATTACAATACAAACTTATAATTTAAATTCTGATTTAAGCAAAGTAAACGTTAACAGAGTGAGCCTTTCTATTTTATCATGTGTAAGTAGAAAAGCTATGCATGTAGGGTTTTTTTTTTTTTGGTCCTATATTTGTGTTCTTTATATTTGTAGTAGATTTATTACCTGAAATTAATATAAAATACAATTGAAACATTAAACGAATTTACAATCACAGTACTAAAATTACATTACAAATTTAGAATTTATATTAAATATAGGCATTTCTTATTTGCATTGAATTTAAGCAAAGTAAATGTTAACACAGTGAGCCTTTATATTTTATCATATGTAGTGCTCGCATAGCCAGAAAACTCTGGGTGTGCATCAGAAAAAGTGGGTATGCCAGAGGTGTTGTCCAATTAATGTGTAAAACTATTAAAAATAAATTGTTTTTCAAAAGCTTAACAGATGTCCATCAATCTGACATGACAAAAACAGTATGCTGGAGAAACTCCCAGGTGGGAAGACACTGCTTTGTGTAGGTAGCATCAAAGACAAAAAAAATGCAGAGTACAGGATGCGTCACACAGCCGCGAGAAGTGTGTATGTGTGAGAAAAATGTGTCTAGACAATGAGCTTGTCCCTGATGAGCAAGCCAAGGGTGATGGCAAGCAAAATCTCCCTGAGACGGCAATAAGAAGAAACCTTGAGAGGAACCAGACTCAACAGGGAACCCATCCTCATTTGGGTTATAACAAATAACAGAAACTATATAACAGCATGTGTGTTATGCAGCTGAAAGTTAAATATAACAAAAATTATTTCAATTAACATGATTTCCTCATCCCGCAACAGTGGTCTACCGTCCTGTTCACTGATGAGTGTCAGGTCACCTTGCACAGAAATAAGGGTTGTTACTGGAGAAGGCGAGTTGAGTGATACGCTGAGGTCAACATGGTCCCCAGGGTTTGCTTTGGTGAAGGAGGTGCAACAGTCTGGGCAGGCATCTCCAGTCAGCGCAAAACAGATTTGGTTATTGTAGGCTCAAGCACTGCACATTCTTACCTCAGAGACAGCATAGAACCCACCATCATCCCCCATTTCCACCAGCACACCCCCAACTTTCTGTTAATGGATGATAATGCTCCACCACATCATAGCAGTTACAGCTCGACTTCAGGAAGTTGGAGTGCCTCATATGGTATGGCCATCAATGTCCCCTGACTTGAACCCCATAGAGCACGTCTGGGACCAGTTGAAGCAGAGACTCAATGATCGTACCCCACCCCCACGTGACCTGGCAAAACTTCGTGTAACACTTGTGGAAGAGTGGAACGCACTGCCTCAGAATAACATCACAAGGCTAGTGATAAGCATGAGACGTTGCTGTTAAGCCATCATTGCGGCAAATGGTGGAAACAACCGCTTACTAACATTGTCAATTTTAGTTATTTGGGGCTATCCTTGTTATTGTCTAAATTTTGGGGGTAATAAATATTAAACTAATGAAAATGGTGTTTCTTCTCATACATTATTAGTAATATCAAAGGAAATTTTTATTTCATTAAAATTCAGAGCAAATAGGAAAAGCACTCATGTAAATAACAATATCCCCAACATATTGTGAGTAGTGTGTGGTTTTTTAAATCATACAAAGAGGCATTAAATGGCCCTTGGAATTCTGATTGACCACAAGATTGCCTGACTTGGTTCTTAGAAATGTTATCAAAACCTCAGAAAACAATTTAGAAAATTAATTTGAAGAAAAAAAAAAAGAGTTTAAAAGAGTAATAAATTTTTAACAGCTGTTAATTAATATGTATTTATTTATTTATTATTTATTATTGCAATTAGAACACAATGAGAGACAAGGACTTTCTCAGGTTTAGGGGGTCACTTCATCAAATAAAATAAAAATCTTGTCTTTCCTGAGTTTGTGCATGTTAGTGAAGGACTGATTGAAAAGTTGAAAAAAAAAAAAAAACTCAAAAAATGTACAGACAAGGGTAAAGCACTGTGGAGTAGCAATTAGTTCTCTACTGTTGCTCATTTTTTAATTACAAATATATTAATTCCCAAATTCACAAATAAAATCCCTTTTAATAACAAGCCCATAACATACATAACGTACTTCATACATTGTATTAAAAGGTGTTGCTAAGTTTGCTATGGTGATGTTTACAAAAAATATTTTGTCACATGGGACTATTAAATAATTACTGAGCACTATAAAGCACAGGACATTAGTAGGAAAGAGAACAGAGCTATACATTATGTTAGAGTATACAGATTTCGGTTTCAGATTGAAAAATGAATGAATGTGACCCAGCAGATAAAGTAAAAAAAAACTTTTTTTTCCTGAGTTTAGTTATGGTATGTTAGTGCAGGACTGACCAGAAAGCAGAAAAAAAAATGTCCAGACCAGATATTAAAGTAAGTATGAACTATCAAATTAAACCTCTTATATTTTTACATGAAATTTTAACCAACAGAATTGTTTCTTAACAGGTGGAAAAAACAGATATTACAATGACTGATTTATCCAATATATCTACTCTGACGCTTCAAGGCTTCAATTTGCCTCCTGAGAGCATCGTCCCTGCATTTGTCTTTGCAACAGTGGGTTACCTGACCATTCTCATTTGTAATCTTATCCTACTTTTCACCATCATTCTTAATAAGAGTCTTCACCAGCCGRTGTACATTTTGCTGTTAAACCTGCCTATAAATGATCTTATAGGTTCTACAGCCCTGTTTCCACAAATGATTAAGGAACTCTTATTGGACTCCAGGACAATAGAGTTTTCAACTTGTGTCGCTCAAGCTTTCTTTATACATATTTATGCAACAGGTGCAGTATTAATTTTGACAGTTATGGCATATGACAGATATGTGGCCATTTGTTGCCCTATGAGATACAACACTATAATGAGTAATATACACATAGTGAGGCTAATCTCCTTGGTCTGGCTCTATAACATACTAATGATAGCAGTGCTTTTTATCCTTTTGTTGCGCTTGCCACGATGCAGATCTTTTGTGTCTCACACATACTGTGACAATCCCTCTTTGCTCCAGCTGGTCTGCCAAAATACAACTATAAATAACATATATGGATTGATGACTGTAGCTGTCAGCCAGGTGATAACAGTAGGACTAATTGCATTTACATACATTCGAATCCTCATAGCCTGTTTTAAAAACAAAGGATCTGATAGACATAGCAAGGCTCTACAGACTTGTGCTACACACTTAATAGTCTTTCTCCTGTTTGAATGTTTGGGCCTTTTCACAGTAATTTCATACAGGTTAACAGATATTTCTCCCCATTTAAGGAAATTCAGCGGAGTTGCAGCTATGATTTTGCCTCCAACATTAAATCCTATTATATATGGACTAAGAACAAAGGAAATCAGGATACGAGCTTTAAAATGTCTTCAAAAAATTAACTCATAAACCACATTCTACTTGGCATAATGTTTCTAGAAACCTGCTTGTGCTTCCACTCATTTGTCATTAATACATTTTCATTTTACATTTATTGTTTATGTACTTATGTTAATCTGCTTTCAAATTATTTGTTGATATGCAAAAGAAATACATTCACAGTTTTTAAAATAAAGATTTTTAAAGATTTTTAAAAAGATCTTTTTACTACATCATCAACAAATGTCCTACGCTTCCCTTTTTACAATAGTTTCACTTAACAGTCATTAATATGTGACTCTATATTTTTTACATGTTGCTGTTGAGTAAATATTGAGATATCCAGTTTAAAGTCAATGTATTGTATTCAACCAAATATTAGTTGATTTGCAGTGGAATCATTAGTTACTTAAAGAATAATTAAAGGGTTAGGGAATTATAACAGTAAATTATAGGAGACAGAAAAGTACAAATTGAGGACACAGATGTAACAAATCATAGATTTATTTACAAAGCGTAATGCTACTGGAAATCCTTCACACTAGCTATTACACTACTAGTGTTAATAAAGCTAACACTGTATTGATTCACTCTCATGATTTACATGTCAAATTATTATTCAGATACATTTTATTTTATAAATGGAACATTTTATGGCCCTTTAGACAAATAAAATTTTTTGGCATCAATTACATGCAACCATCTGCACTTTGATTAAATGTTAACGCTCATCATATTGATAGTTGTGTATTCAAATTAATTGAAAGTAATTAATTTTTGTGATACATATTTATGGGTAGGATCTATTATATGGGGAAAATGTCCAAGCATTAAAATATTTTTCAAAATTCAACAGTTGGTTCTTTCAATTAAAATGGCATAGTAATCCTTTATGCCACATTTCACAGAGGTGATTATAAACATTAAACTGTTTTCTCTCTGTTTTTAATACATGGAAGGTTAGGCATTACCAGACTGTTCAGTATGTTTTAGATTAGTTTCTGAAATTCTCCAATCAGATGAGCAACTTTTTAATTGACACTAGATGGCAATAGTGTGTTATAATCAGTCTATCTAATTAGTGTGATGTTAAATTCTATGAAGACACACACACATCCTTCCTGATTTTTWAAAAATATTTGCCACACTTAAATGATTGAGATCATACAACATTTGAATATTGCACAAATAAAACATTAAATAATGTAGCGTATTTTTTAAATGATTATTTTATTTATTAAGGGGAAATGCATTCACACCTCCACAGCAGTGTGGATATTTGTGTGTGTGTGT